>OU744345.1:40845868-41154938 GCA_916610135.2 Macropis europaea
ATTAACCAAAATATAAAATTATCTAATCGGGTCTCTGATTGCCCCATCATAGAAGGTTACGGGTGCATTTTACTCCTCATTCCACGCGCTTTAAGACGCCGCCTAGCCCAGTAGGCTATCTGAAATAGGAGCGACGTAAATTGAACAATTGTGATAGAATTGCGCTGAATTCTTATATTAACCGTAATATAAAAGGATCAAATCGGGTCTCTTGTTGCCCTACCCAAGAAGTTTGATAGTGCATTTCACTCGTCATTTCATGCGTTTTGAGATCCCGCTTAGCCCAATACGCTATCTGAAATAGGAGCGACGTAAATTGAACGAATGTGATAGAATTTCGCTGAATTCTTATATTAACCAAAATATAAAATTATCTAATCGGGTCTCTGATTGCCCCATCATAGAAGGTTACGGGTGCATTTTACTCCTCATTCCACGCGCTTTAAGACGCCGCCTAGCCCAGTAGGCTATCTGAAATAGGAGCGACGTAAATTGAACAATTGTGATAGAATTGCGCTGCATTCTTATATTAACCGTAATATAAAAGGATCAAATCGGGTCTCTTGTTGCCCTACCCTAGAAGTTGAATAGTGCATTGTACGAGCCATTTCTTGCGCTTTGAGATGCCGCTTAGCCCAATACGCTATCTGAAATAGGAGCGACGTAAATTGAACAAATGTGATAGAATTTCGCTGAATTCTTATATTAACACAAATATAAAATGATGTAATCGGGTCTCTGATTGCCATATCATAGAAGGTTAATATTGCATTTTACTCACCATTCCGCGCGCTTTAAGATGCCGCACAGCACAGTAGGCTATCTGAAATAGGAGCGACGTAAATTGAACAATTGTGATAGAATTACGCAGAATTCTTATATTAACCGTAATATAAAATGATCAAATCGGGTCTCTCTTTGCCTTACCCTAGAAGTTTAATAGTGCATTTCATTCGTCATTTCATGCGCTTTGAGATGCCGCTTAGCCCAATGCGCTATCTGAAATAGGAGCGACGTAAATTGAACAAATGTGATAGAATTTCGCTGAATTCTCTTATTAACCATAATGTAATATGATCTAATCGGGTCTCTGATTGCACAACCCTAGAAGTTTAGTAGTGCATTTCACTCGTCATTCCATGCGCTTTGAGACGTCGCTTAGCCCAATACGCTATCTGAAATAGGAGCGACGTAAATTGAACAAATGTGACAGAATATTGCTGAATTCTTAAATTAATCATAATATAAAATGATCTAATCGGGTCTCTGTTTGCCTTACCCTAGAAGTTTAATAGTGCATTTCACTCGTCATTTTATGCGCTTTGAGATGCCGCTTAGCCCAATACGCTATCTGAAATGCAAGCGACGTAAGTTGAACAAATGTGATAGAATTACGATGAATTCTTATATTAACCGTAACATAAAATGATCAAATCGGGTCTCTCTTTGCCTTACCCTAGCAGATTAATAGTGCATTTCACTCGTCATTTCATGCGCTTTGAGATGCCGCTTAGACCAATACGCTATCTGAAATAGGAGCGACGTAAATTGAACAAATGTGATAGAATTTCGCTGAATTCGTTTATTAACCATAATGTAAAATGATCTAATCGCATCTCTGATTGCCCTACCCTAGAAGTTTAATAGTGCATTTTATTCGCCATTTCATGCGCTTTGAGATGCCGCTTAGCCCAATACGCTACTTGAAATAGGAGCGACGTAAATTGAACAAATGTGATTGAATTTCGCTGAATTCTTAAATTAATCATAATATAAAATGATCTAATCGGGTCTCTGGTTGCCCTACCCTGGAAATTTAATAGTGCATTTTACTCGCCATTTCATGCGCTTTGAGATGCCGCTTAGCCCAATACGCTATCTGAAATAGCAGCGACGTAAATTGAACAAATGTGATAGAATTACGCTGAATTCTTATATTAACCGTAATATAAAAAGATCAAATCGGGTCTCTTGTTGCCTTACGCTAGAAGTTTAATAGTTCATTTCACTCGCCATTTCATGCGCTTTGAGATGCCGCTTAGCCCAGTACGCTATCTGAAATAGGAGCGACGTAAATTGAACAAATGTGATAGAATTACGCTGCATTCTTATATTAACCGTAATATAAAAGGATCTAATCGGGTCTCTCTTTGCCTTACCCTAGAAGTTTAATAATGCATTTCACTCGTCATTTCGTGCGCTTTGAGATGCCGCTTAGCCCAATACGCTATTTGAAATAGTTGCGACATAAATTAAACAAATGTGATAGAATTACGCTGAATTCTTATATTAACCGTAATGTAAAATGATCTAATCGGGTCTCTGGTTGCCCTACACCAGAAGTTTAACAGTGCATTTTACTCGTCATTTCATGCGCTTTGAGATGCCGCCCAGCCCAGTAAGCTATCTGAAATAGGAGCGACGTAAATTGAACAAATGTGGTAGAATTTTGCTGAACTCTTAAATTAACCATAATATAAAATGATCTAATCGGGTCTCTGTTCGCCATACCCTAGAAGTTTAATAGTGCATTTTACTCGCCATTTCATGCGCTTTGAGATGCCGCCTAGCCCAGTATGCTATCTGAAATAGGAGCGACGTAAGTTGAACAAATGTGATAGAATTTCGCTGAATTCTTATATTAACCAAAATATAAAATTTTCTTACCGGGTCTCTGTTCACCCTACCCTAGAAGTTTAATAGTGCATTTCACTCGTCATTTCGTGCGGTTTGAGATGCCGCTTAGCGCAATACGCTATCTGAAATAAGAGCGACGTAAATTGAACAAATGTGATAGAATTCCGCTGAATTCTTATATTAACCAAAATATAAAATGACCTAATCGGGTCTCTGTTCGCCCTACCCTAGAAGTTTAATAGTGCACTTCACTCGTCATTTCATGCGGTTTGATATGCCGCTTAGCCCAATACGCTATCTGAAATAGGAGCGACGTGAATTGAACAAATCTGATAGAATTTCGCTGAATTCTTATATTATCCAAAATATAAAATGATCTAATCGGGTCTCTGATTGCCCTATCATAGAAGTTAAATAGTGCATTTTACTCGCCATTCCACGCGCTTTCCGATGCTGCCTAGCCCAATTCGCTATCTGAAATAGGAGCGACGTAAGTTGAACTAATGTGATAGAATTTCGCTGAATTCTTATATTAACCGTAATGTAAAATGATCTAATCGGGTCTCTCTTCGCCCTACCCTAGAAGTTTAGTAGTGCATTTCACTCGCCATTTCATGCGCTTTGAGATGCCGCTTAGCCCAACACGCTATCTGAAATAGCAGCGACGTAAATTGAACAAATGTTTTAGAATTTTGCTGAATTCTTAAATTAACCATAATATAAAATGATCTAATCGGGTCTCTGTTTGCCCTATCCTAGAAGTTTAATAGTGCATTGTACTCGCCACTTCATGGGCTTTGAGATGCCGCTTTGCCCAATACGCTATCTGAAATAGGAGCGACGTAAATTAAACGAATGTGATAGAATTTCGCTGAATTCTTATATTAACCAAAATATAAAATTATCTAATCGGGTCTCTGATTGCCCCATCATAGAAGGTTACGGGTGCATTTTACTCCTCATTCCACGCGCTTTAAGACGCCGCCTAGCCCAGTAGGCTATCTGAAATAGGAGCGACGTAAATTGAACAATTGTGATAGAATTGCGCTGAATTCTTATATTAACCGTAATATAAAAGGATCAAATCGGGTCTCTTGTTGCCCTACCCAAGAAGTTTGATAGTGCATTTCACTCGTCATTTCATGCGTTTTGAGATCCCGCTTAGCCCAATACGCTATCTGAAATAGGAGCGACGTAAATTGAACGAATGTGATAGAATTTCGCTGAATTCTTATATTAACCAAAATATAAAATTATCTAATCGGGTCTCTGATTGCCCTATCATAGAAGGTTACGAGTGCATTTTACTCGCCATTCCACGCGCTTTAAGATGCCGCCTAGCCCAGTAGGCTACCTGAAATAGGAGCGACGTAAATTGAACAATTGTGATAGAATTACGCAGAATTCTTATATTAACCGTAATATAAAATGATCAAATCGGGTCTCTCTTTGCCTTACCCTAGAAGTTTAATAGTGCATTTCATTCGTCATTTCATGCGCTTTGAGATGCCTCTTAGCCCAATGCGCTATCTGAAATAGGAGCGACGTAAATTGAACAAATGTGATAGAATTTCGCTGAATTCTCTTATTAACCATAATGTAATATGATCTAATCGGGTCTCTGATTGCACAACCCTAGAAGTTTAGTAGTGCATTTCACTCGTCATTCCATGCGCTTTGAGACGTCGCTTAGCCCAATACGCTATCTGAAATAGGAGCGACGTAAATTGAACAAATGTGATAGAATATTGCTGAATTCTTAAATTAATCATAATATAAAATGATCTAATCGGGTCTCTGTTTGCCTTACCCTAGAAGCTTAATAGTGCATTTCACTCGTCATTTTATGCGCTTTGAGATGCCGCTTAGCCCAATACGCTATCTGAAATGCAAGCGACGTAAGTTGAACAAATGTGATAGAATTACGCTGAATTCTTATATTAACCGTAACATAAAATGATCAAATCGGGTCTCTCTTTGCCTTACCCTAGCAGATTAATAGTGCATTTCACTCGTCATTTCATGCGCTTTGAGATGCCGCTTAGACCAATACGCTATCTGAAATAGGAGCGACGTAAATTGAACAAATGTGATAGAATTTCGCTGAATTCGTTTATTAACCATAATGTAAAATGATCTAATCGGATCTCTGATTGCCCTACCCTAGAAGTTTAATAGTGCATTTTATTCGCCATTTCATGCGCTTTGAGATGCCGCTTAGCCCAATACGCTATCTGAAATAGGAGCGACGTAAATTGAACAAATGTGATGGAATTTCGCTGAATTCTTAAATTAATCATAATATAAAATGATCTAATCGGGTCTCTGGTTGCCCTACCCTAGAAATTTAATAGTGCATTTTACTCGCCATTTCATGCGCTTTGAGATGCCACTTAGCCCAATACGCTATCTGAAATAGGAGCGACGTAAATTGAACAAATGTGATAGAATTACGCTAAATTCTTATATTAACCGTAATATAAAAAGATCAAATCGGGTCTCTTGTTGCCTTACGCTAGAAGTTTAATAGTTCATTTCACTCGCCATTTCATGCGCTTTGAGATGCCGCTTAGCCCAGTACGCAATCTGAAAGAGGAGCGACGTAAATTGAACAAATGTGATAGAATTACGCTGCATTCTTATATTAACCGTAATATAAAAGGATCTAATCGGCTCTCTCTTTGCCTTACCCTAGAAGTTTAATAATGCATTTCACTAGTCATTTCGTGCGCTTTGAGATGCCGCTTAGCCCAATACGCTATTTGAAATAGTTGCGACATAAATTGAACAAATGTGATAGAATTACGCTGAATTCTTATATTAACCGTAATGTAAAATGATCTAATCGGGTCTCTGGTTGCCCTACACCAGAAGTTTAACAGTGCATTTTACTCGTGATTTCATGCGGTTTGAGATGCCGCTTAGCGCAATACGCTATCTGAAATAGGAGCGACGTAAATTGAACAAATGTGATAGAATTCCGCTGAATTCTTATATTAACCAAAACATAAAATGACCTAATCGGGTCTCTGTTCGCCCTACCCTAGAAGTTTAATAGTGCACTTCACTCGTCATTTCATGCGGTTTGATATGCCGCTTAGCCCAATACGCTATCTGAAATAGGAGCGACGTGAATTGAACAAATCTGATAGAATTTCGCTGAATTCTTATATTAACCAAAATATAAAATGATCTAATCGGGTCTCTGATTGCCCTATCATAGAAGGTTAAGAGTGCATTTTACTCGCCATTCCACGCGCTTTAAGATGCCGCCTAGCCCAGTAGGCTATCTGAAATAGGAGCGACGTAAATTGAACAAATGTGATAGAATTTCGCTGAATTCTTATATTAACCAAAATATAAAATGATCTAATCGGGTCTCTGACAGTCCTATCATAGAAGGTTAAGAGTGCATTTTACTCGCCATTCCACGCGCTTTAAGATGCCTCATGGCATAGTAGGCTATCTGAAATAGGATCGACGTAAATTGAACAAATGTGATAGAATTACGCTGAATTCTTATATTAACCGTAATATAAAATGATCTGATCGGGTCTCTGATTGCCCTATCATAGAAGTTTAATAGTGCATTTTACTCACCATTCCACGCTCTTTAAGGTGCCGCCTAGCCCAGTAGGCTATCTGAAATAGGAGCGACGTAAATTGAACAAATGTGATAGAATTACGCTGAATTCTTATATTAACCGTAATATAAAATGATCTAATCGGGTCTCTCTTTGCCTTACCCTAGAAGTTTACTAGTGCGTTTTAGTCGCCATTTCATGCGCTTTGAGATACCGCTCAGCCCAATACGCTATCTGAAATAGGAGCGACGTAAAATGAACAAATGTGATAGAATTTCGCTGAATACTTATATTAAAAATATTGTAAAATGATCTAATCGGGTCTCTGTTCGCCCTACCCTAGAAGTTTAATAGTGCATGTTACTCGCCATTTCATGCGCTTTGAGATGCCGCTTAGCCCAATACGCTATCTGAAATAGGAGCGACGTAAATTGAACAAATGTGATAGAATTTCGCTGAATTCTTATATTAACCATATTGTAAAATGATCTAATCGTGTCTCTATTTGCCCTACCCTAGAAGTTTAATAGTGCATTTTACTCGCCATTTCATGCGCTTTGAGATGCCTCTTAGCCCAATACGCTATCTGAAATAGGAGCGACGTAAATTGCACAAATGTGATAGAATTACGCTGAATTCTTATATTAACCGTAGTATAAAATGATCTAATCGGGTCTCTCTTTGCCTTACCCTAGAAGTTTAATGGTGCATTTTGCTCGCCATTTGATGCGCTTTGAGATGCCGCTTAGCCCAATACGCTATCTGAAATAGGAGCGACGTAAGTTGAACGAATGTGATAGAAATACGCTGAATTCTTAAATTAACCATAATATGAAATGATCTAATCGGGTCTCTGTTTGCCCTACCCTAGAAGTTTAATAAAGCATTTTACTCGCCATTTCATGCGCTTTGAGATGCCGCTTAGCCCAATACGCTATCTGAAATATGTGAGACGTAAATTGAACAAATGTGATAGAATTTCGCTGAATTCTTATATTAACCTTAATGTAAAATGATCTAATCGGGTCTCTGTTTGCCCTACCCTAGAAGTTTAATAGTGCATTTTACTCGCCATTTCGTGCGCTTTGAGATGCCGCTTAGCCCAAAACGCTATCTGAAATAGGAGCGACATAAATTGCACAAATGTGATAGAATTTCGCTGAATTCTTATATTCACCAAAATATAAAATGATCTAATCGGGTCTCTGATTGCCCTATCATAGAAGTTTAATAGTGCATTTTACTCGCCATTCCACGCCCCTTAAGATGCCGCCTAGCCCAGTTGGCTATCTGAAATAGGAGCGACGTAAGTTGAACAAATGCGATAGAATTACGCTGAATTCTTATATTAACCGTAATATAAAATGATGTAATCGGGTCTCTGTTTGCCTTACCCTAGAAGTTTAATAGTGCATTTTACTCGCCATTTCATGCGCTTTGAGATGCCGCTTAGTCCAATACGCTATTTGAACTAGGAGCGACGTAAATTGAACAAATGTGATAGAATTTCGCTGAATTCTTAAATTAACCACAATATAAAATGATGTAATTGGGTCTCTGTTTGCCCTACCCTAGAAGTTTAATAGTGCATTTCACTTGACATTTCATGCGCTTTGAGATGCCGCTTAGCCCAATACGCTATCTGAAATAGGAGCGACGTAAATTGAACAAATGTGATAGAATTTCGCTGAATTCTTATATTAACACAAATATAAAATGATCTAATCGTGTCTCTGATTGCCCTATCATAGAAGGTTAATATTGCATTTTGCTCGCCATTCCGCTCGCTTTAAGATGCCGCCTAGCTCAGTACGCTATCTGAAATAGGAGCGACGTAAGTTGAACAAATGTGATAGAATTACGCTGAATTCTTATATTAACCATATTGTAAAATGAGGTAAGCGAGTCTCTGTTCGCCCTACCCTAGAAGTTTAATAGTGCATTTTACTCGCCATTTCATGCGCTTTGAGATGCCGCTTTGCCCAATACGCTATCTGAAATAGGAGCGACGTAAATTGAACAAATGTGATAGAATTTCGCTGAATTCTTATATTAACCATGTTGTAAAATGACCTTATGGGGTCTCTGTTCACCCTACCCTAGAAGTTTAATAGTGCATTTCACTCGACATTTTATGCGCTCTGCGACGCCGCATAGCCTAATTCATTATCTGAAATAGGAGCGACGTGAATTGAACTAATGTGATAGAATTTCGCTGAATTCTTATATTAACACAAATATAAAATGATCTAATCGGGTCTCTGATTGCCCTATCATAGGAGGTTAATATTGCATTTTGCTCGCCATTCCGCGCGCTTTAAGATGCCGCAGAGCCCAGTAGGCTATCTGAAATAGGAGCGACGTAAATTGAACAAATGTGATAGAATTACGCTGAATTCTTATATTAACCGTAATATGAAATGATCTAATCGGGTCTCTGTTTGCCCTACCCTAGAAGTTTAATAGTGCATTTTATTCGCCATTTCATGCGCTTTGAGATGCCGCTTAGCCCAATACGCTATCTGAAATAGGAGTGACGTAAATTCAACAAATGTGATAGAATTACGCTTAATTCTTATATTAACCGTAATATAAAATGTTCTAATCGGGTCTCTCTTTCCCTTACCCTAGAAGTTTAACAGTGCACTTCACTCGCCATTTCATGCGCTTTGACATGCCGCTTAGCCCAATACGCTACCTGAAATAGGAGCGACGTAAATTGAACAAATGTGATAGAATTTCGCTGAATTCTTATATTAACCAAAATATAAAATGATCTAATCGGGTCTCTGATAGCCCTATCATAGAAGTTTAATAGTGCATTTTACTCGCCATTCCACGCGGTTTAAGATGCCGCCTAGCCCAGTATGCTGTCTGAAATAGGAGCGACGTAGTTGAACAAATGTGATAGAATTACGCTGAATTCTTGTATTAACCGTAATATAAAATGATCTAATCGGGTCTCTGTTTGCCTTATCCTAGAAGTTTAATAGTGCATTTTACTCGCCATTTCATGCGCATTGAGATGCCGCTTAGCCCAATACGCCATCTGAAATAGGAGCGACATAAATTGAACAAATGTGATAGAGTTTCGCTGAATTCTTAAATTAACCATAATATAAAATGATCTTATCGGGTCTCTGTTTGCCCTACCCTAGAAGTTTAATAGTGCATTTTACTCGCCATTTCTTGCGCTTTGAGATGCCGCTTAGGCCAATACGCTATCTGAAATAGGTGCGACGTAAATTGAACAAATGTTATGGAATTTCCCCGAAATCTTATATTAAACAATATATAAAATGATCCAATCGGGTCTCTGATTGCCCTATCATAGAAGCTTAGTAGTGCATTGTCTCGCCATTCCACGCGCTTTAATATGACTCCTAGCCCAGTACGCTAGCCGAAATAGGAGCGACGTAAGTTGAACAAACGTGATAGAATTACGCTGAGTTCTTATATTAACCGTAATATAAAACGATCTAATCGGGTCTCTCTTTGCCTTACCCTAGAAGTTTATAGTGCATTTCACTCGTCATTTCATGCGCTTTGAGATGCCGCTTAGACCAATACGCTATCTGAAATAGGAGCGACGTAAATTGAACAAATGTGATAGAATTTTGCTGTATTCTTAAATGAACCATAATATAAAATGATCTAATCGGGTCTCTCTTTGCCCTACCCTAGAAGTTTAATAGTGCATTTCTCTCGACATTTCATGCGCTTTGAGATGTAGCTTAGCCCAATTCGCTATCTGAAATAGGAGCGACGTAAGTTGAACTAATGTGATAGAATTTCGCTGAATTCTTATATTAACCTTAATGTAAAATGATCTAATCGGGTCTCTGTTTGCCCTACCCTAGAAGTTTAATAGTGCATTTTACTCGCCATTTCATGCGCTTTGAGAATCCGCTTAGCCCAATACGCTATCTGAACAGGAGCGACGTAAATTGAACAAATGTGATAGAATTTCGCTGAATTCTTATATTAACCAAAATATAAAATGATCTAATCCGGTCTCTGTTTGCCCTACCCTAGAAGTTGAATAGTGCATTGTACGAGCCATTTCTTGCGCTTTGAGATGCAGCTTAGCCCAATACGCTATCTGAAATACGAGCGACGTAAATTGAACAAATGTGATAGAATTTCGCTGAATTCTTATTTTAACCTTAATGTAAAATGATCTAATCGGGTCTTTGTTCGCCCTACCCTAGAAGTTTAATAGTGCATTTCACTCGTCATTTCATGCGCTTTGAGTTGCCGCTTAGCCCAATAAGCTATCTGAAATAGGAGCGACGTAAATTGAACAAATGTGATAGAACTTCGCTGAATTCTTATATTAACCGTAATATAAAATGATCTTATCGGGTCTCTGATTGAACCACCCTAGAAGTTTAATAGTGCATTTCACTCGTCATTTCATGCGCTTTGAGATGCCGCTTAGCCCAATAAGCAATCTGAAATAGGAGCGACGTAAATTGAACAAATGTGATAGAATTTCGCTGAATTCTTTTATTTACCATAATGTTAAATGATCTAATCGGGTCTCTGTTCGCCCTAGCGTAGTAGCTTAATAGTGCATTTTATTCGTCATTTCATGCGCTTTGAGATGCCGCTTAGCCCAATACGCTATCTGAAATAGGAGCGACGCAAATTGAACAAATGCGATAGAATATCGCTGAATTCTTATATTAACCATAATATAAAATGATGTAATCGGGTCTCTGTTCGCCGTACCCAAGAAGTTTAATAGTGCATTTCTCTCGTCATTTCATACGCTTTGAGATGCCGCTTAGCCCAATACGCTATCTGAAATAGGAGCGACGTAAATTGAACAAATGTGATAGAATTTCCCTGAAATCTTATATTAAACAATACATAAAATGATCTAAACGGGACTCTGATTGCCCTACCATAGAAGTTTAGTAGTGCATTTTACTCGCCATTCCACGCGCTTTAAGATGCCGCCTAGCCCAGTACGCTATCTGAAATAGGAGCGACGTAAATTGAACAAATGTGATAGAAGTTCCCTGAATACTTATATTAACCTTAATGTAAAATGATCTAATCGGGTCTCTGTTCGCCCTGCCCTAGAAGTTTAATAGTGCATTTTACTCGCCATTTCATGCGCTTTGAGATGCCGCTTAGCCCAATACGATATCTGAAATAGGAGCGACGTAAATTAAACAAATGTGATAGAACTTCGCTGAATTCTTATATTAACCATAATATAAAATGATCTAATCGGGTCTCCGATTGCCCTACCCTAGAAGTTTAATAGTGCATTTTACTCACCATTCCACGCGCTTTAAGTTGCCGCCTAGCCCAGTACGCTATCTGGAACAGGAGCCACGTAAGTTGAACAAATGTCACAGAATTACGCTGAATTCTTATATTAACCGTAATATAAAATGATCTAATCGGGTCTCTGTTCGCCCTAGCGTAGAAGCTTAATAGCGCATTTTATTCGTCATTTCATGCGCTTTGAGATGCCGCTTAGCCCAATACGCTATCTGAAATGGGAGAAATGTAAATTGAACAAATGTGATAGAATTTCGCTGAATTCTTTTATTAACCTTAATGTTAAATGATCTAATCGGGTCTCTCTTCGCCCTAGCGTAGAAGCTTAATAGTGCATTTTATTCGTCATTTCATGCGCCTTGAGATGCCGCTTAGCCCAATACGCTATCTGAAATAGGAGCGACGTAAATTGAACAAATGTGATAGAATTTCGCTGAATTCTTATATTAACCAAAATATAAAATGATCTAATCGGGTCTCTGATTGCCCTATCATAGAAGATTAATAGTGCATTTTACTCGCCATTCCACGCGCTTTAAGATGCCGCCTACCGCAGTACGCTATCTGAAATAGGAGCGACGTTAGTTGAACAAATGTGATAGAATTACGCTGAATTCTTATAATAACCGTAATATAAAATGATCTATTCGGGTCTCTGTTCGCCCTACCCTATAAGTTTAATAGTGCATTTCACTCGCCATTCTATGCGCTTTGAGATGCCGCTTAGCCCAATACGCTATCTGAAATAGGAGCGACGTTAATTGAACAAATGTGATAGAACTTCGCTGAATTCTTATATTAACCAAAATATAGAATGATCTTATCGGGTCTCTGATTGCCCTACCCTAGAAGTTTAATAGTGCATTTTACTCGCCCTTTCGTGCGCTGTGAGATGCCGCTTAGCCTAATACGCTATCGGAAATAGGAGCGACGTAAATTGAACAAATGTGATAGAATTTCGCTGAATCCTTATATTAACCAAAATATAAAGTGATCTAATCTGGTCTCTGATTGCCCTATCATCGAAGTTTAATAGTGCATTTGACTCGCCCTTCCACGCGCTTTAAGATGCCGTCTAGCCCAGTACGCTATCTGAAATAGGAGCGACGTAAATTGAACAAATGTGATAGAATTTCGCTGAATTCTTTTATTAACCATAATGTAAAATGATCTGATCGGGTCTCTGTTCGCCCTAGCCTAGAAGTTTAATAGTGAATTTTATTCGCCACTTCATGCGCTTTGAGATGCCGCTTAGCCGAATACGATATCTGAAATAGGAGCGACGTAAATTGAACAAATGTGATAGAATTTCGCTGAATTCTTATATTAACAAAAATATAAAATGATCTAATCGGGTCTCTGATTGCCCTATCATAGAAGTGTAATAGTGCATTTTACTCGTCATTTCATGCGCTTTGAGATGCCGCTTTGCCCAATACGCTATCTGAAATAGAAGCGACGTAAATTGAACGAATGTGATAGAATTTCGCTGAATTCTTAAATTAACCATAATATAAAATGATCTAATCGGGTCTCTGTTCGCCCTATCATAGAACTTTAATAGTGCATTTTACACGCCCTTCCACGCGCTTTAAGATGCCGTCTAGCCCAGTACGCCATCTGAAATAGGAGCGACGTAAATTGAACAAATGTGATAGAATTTCGCTGAATTCTTATATTAACCAAAATATAAAATGATCTAATCGGGTCTCTGATAGCCCTATCATAGAAGTTTAATAGTGCATTTTACTCGCCATTCCACGCGCTTTAAGATGCCGCCTAGCCCAGTATGCTGTCTGAAATAGGAGCGACGTAGTTGAACAAATGTGATAGAATTACGCTGAATTCTTGTATTAACCGTAATATAAAATGATCTAATCGGGTCTCTGTTTGCCTTATCCTAGAAGTTTAATAGTGCATTTTACTCGCCATTTCATGCGCATTGAGATGCCGCTTAGCCCAATACGCCATCTGAAATAGGAGCGACATAAATTGAACAAATGTGATAGAGTTTCGCTGAATTCTTAAATTAACCATAATATAAAATGATCTTATCGGGTCTCCGTTTGCCCTACCCTAGAAGTTTAACAGTGCATTTTACTCGCCATTTCTTGCGCTTTGAGATGCCGCTTAGCCCAATACGCTATCTGAAATATCAGCGACGTAAAATGAACAAATGTGATAGAATTACGCTGAATTCTTATATTAAACGTAATATAAAATGATCTAATCGGGTCTCTGTTTGCCTTATCCTAGAAGTTTAATAGTGCATTTTACTCGCCATTTCATGCGCATTGAGATGCCGCTTAGCCCAATACGCTATCTGAAATAGGGGCGACGTAAATTGAACAAATATGATAGAGTTTCGCTGAATTCTTAAATTAACCATAATATAAAATGATCTTATCGGGTCTCCGTTTGCCCTACCCTAGAAGTTTAACAGTGCATTTTACTCGCCATTTCTTGCGCTTTGAGATGCCGCTTAGCCCAATACGCTATCTGAAATATCAGCGACGTAAATTGAACAAATGTGATACGATATTCCTGAATTCTTATATTAACCAAAATATAAAATGATCTAATCGGGTCTCTGATTGCCCTATCATAGAAGTTTAATAGTGCATTTTACTCGCCGTACCAGGCGCTTTAAGATGCCGCATAGCCCGGTACGCTATCTGAAATAGGAGCGCCGTAAATTGAACAAATGTGATAGAATTTCGCTGAATTCTTATATTTACCAAAATATAAAATGATCTAATGGGGTCTCTGACTGCCCTATCATAGAAGTTTAGTAGTCCATTTTACTCGCCGTTCGACCAGCTTTAAGATGCCGCCCGGCCCAGTACGCTATCTGAAATAGGAGCGACGTAAGTTGAACAAATGTGATAGAATTACGCTGAATTCTTATATTAACCGTAATATAAAATGATCTAATCGGGTCTCTGTTTTCCTTACCCTAGAAGTTTAATAGCGCATTTTACTCGCCATTTCATGCGCTTTGAGATGCCGCTTAGCCCAATACGCTATCTGAAATAGGAGCGACGTAAATTGAACAAATGTGATACAATTACGCTGAATTCTTATATTAACCGTAATATAAAATGATCTAATCGGGTCTCTGTTTACCTTACCCTAGAAGTTTAATCGTGCATTTTACTCGCCATTTCATGGGCTTTGAGATGCGTCGTAGCCCAATACGTTGTCTGAAGTAGGAGCGACGTAAATTGAACAAATGTGATAGAATTTTGCTGAATTCTTAAATTAACCATAATATAATATGATCTAATCGGGTCTCTGTTTGCCCTACCCTATAAGTTTAATAGTGCATTTTACTCGCCATTTCATGCGCTTTGAGATGCCGCTTAGCTCAATACGATATCTGAAATAGGTGCGACGTGAATTGAACAAATGTGATAGAATTTCGCTGAATTCTTATATTAACAAAAATATAAAATGATCTAATCGGGTCTCTGATTGCCCTGTCATAGAAGTTTAATAGTGCATTTTACTCGCCAATCCACGCGCTTTAAGATTCCGCCTAGCCCAGTACGCTATCTGAAATAGGAGCGACGTAAATTGAACAAATGTGATAGAATTTTGCTGACATCTTAAATTAACCATAATATAAAATGATCTAATCGTGTCTCTGTTTGCCCTACCCTACAAGTTTAGCAGTGAGTTTTAATCGCCATTTCATGCGCTTTGAGATGCCGCTTAGCCCAATACGATATCTGAAATAGGAGCGACGTAAATTGAACAAATGTGATAGAATTTCTCTGAATCCTTAAATTATCCATAATATTAAATGATCTAATCTGGTCCTGTTTGCCCTACCCTAGAAGTTTAATCGTGCATTTTACTCGCCATTTCATGGGCTTTGAGATGCGTCGTAGCCCAATACGTTGTCTGAAGTAGGAGCGACGTAAGTTGAACAAATGTGATAGAATTACGCTGAATTCTTATATTGACCGTAATATAAAATGATCTAATCGGGTCTCTGTTTGCCTTACCCTAGAAGTTTAATAGTGCATTTTACTCGCCATTTCATGCGCTTTGAGATGCCGCTTATCCCAATACGCTAGCTGAAATAGGAGCGACGTAAATTGAACAAATGTGATAGAATTTTGCTGAATTCTTAATTTAACTATAATATAAAGTGATCTAAGCGGGTCTCTGTTTGCCCTACCCTAGAAGTTTAACAGTGCATTTAACTCGTCATGTCATGCGCTTTGACATGCCGCTTAGCCCAATACGCTATCTGAAATAGGAGCGACGTAAATTGAACAAATGTGATAGAGTTTCAGTGAATTCATTTATTAACCTTAATGTAAAATGATCTAATCGGGTCTCTGTTTGCCCTACCCTAGAAGCTTAATAGTGCATTTCACTCGTTATTTCGTGCGCTTTGCGTTGCCGCTTAACCCAATACGCTATCTGAAATAGGAGCGACGTTAATTAAACAAATGTGATAGAATTTCGCTGAATTCTTATGTTAACCAAAATATAAAATGATCTAATCGGGTCTCTGATTGCCCTATCCTAGAAGCTTAATAGTGCATTTTACTCGCCATTCCACGCGCTTTAAGATGCCGCCTAGCCCAGTACACCATCTGAAATAGGAGCGACGTAAATTGACCAAATGCGATAGAATTTCGCTGAATTCTTATATGAACCAAAATATAAAATGATCTAATCGGGTCTCTGATTGCCCTATCATAGAAGGCAAATAGTGCATTTTACTCATCATTCCACGCGCTCTAAGATGCCGCCTAGCCCTGTACGCTATCTGAAATAGCAGCGACGTGAATTGAACAAATGTGATAGAATTTTGCTGAATTCTTAAATTAACCATAATATAAAATGATCTAATCGGGTCTCTGTTTGCCCTACCCTAGAAGTTTAATAGTGCATTTTACTCCCCATTTCATGCGCTTTGCGATGCCGCTTAGCGTAATACGCTATCTGAAATAGGACCGACGTAAGTTGAACAAATGTGATAGAATCTCGCTGAATACTTATATTAACCTTAATGTAAAATGATCTAATCTGGTCTCTGATCGCCCTACCCTAGAAATTTAATAGTGCATTACACTCGACATTTCATGCGCTTTGAGATGCCGCTTATCCCAATACGCTATCTGAAATAGGAGCGACGTAAGTTGAACAAATTTGATAGAATTACGCTGAATTCTTATATTAACCTTAATGTAAAATGATCTAATCTGGTCTCTGTTCGCCCTACCCTAGAAATTTAATAGTGCATTACACTCGACATTTCATGCGCTTTGAGATGCCGCTTATCCCAATACGCTATCTGAAATAGGAGCGACGTAAGTTGAACAAATTTGATAGAATTACGCTGAATTCTTATATTAACCGTAATATAAAATGATCTAATCGGTTCTCTGTTTGCCTTACCCGAGAAGATTAATAGTGCATTTTTCTCGCCATTTCATGCGTTTTGAGATGCCGCTTAGCCCAATACGCTATCTGAAATAGGAGCGACGTAAATTGAACAAATGTGATAGAATTTCGCTGAATTCTTAAATTAACGATAATATAAAATGATCTAATCGGGTCTCTGGTTTCCCTATCATAGAAGTTTAATAGTTCATTTTACTCGCCATTCCATGCGCCTTAAGATGCCGTCTAGCCCAGTACGCTATCTGAAATAGGAGCGACGTAAATTGAACAAATGTGATAGAATTTTGCTGAATACTTAAATTAACCAGAATATAAAATGATCTAATCGGGTCTCTGTTCGCCCTACTCTTGAAGTTTAATAGTGCATTTCACTCGTCATTTCATGCGCTTTGCGATGCCGCTTAGCGTAATACGCTATCTCAAATAGGACCGACGTAAGTTGAACAAATGTGATAGAATCTCGCTGAATACTTATATTAACCTTAATGTAAAATGATCTAATCTGGTCTCTGTTCGCCCTACCCTAGAAATTTAATAGTGCATTACACTCGTCATTTCATGCGCTTTGAGATGCCGCTTATCACAATACGCTATCTGAAATTGGAGCGACGTAAATTGAACAAATGTGGTAGAATTTCCCTGAATTCTTATATTAACCTTAATGTAAAATGATCTAATCGGTTCTCTGTTTGCCCTACCCTAGAAGTTTAGTAGTGCATATTACTCGCCATTTCTTGCGCTTTGAGATGCCGCTTAGCCCAATAAGCTATCTGAAATAGGAGCGACGTAAATTGAACAAATGTAATAGAATTTCGCTGAATTCTTATATGAACCAAAGTATAAAATGATCTAATCGGGTCTCTGTTTGCCCTACCCTAGAAGTTTAAGCGTGCATTTCACTCGTCATTACATGCGCTTTGAGTTGCCGCTTAGCCCAATACGCTATCTGACATAGGAGCGACGTAAATTGAACAAATGTGATAGAACTTCGCTGAATTCTTATATTAACCAAAGTATAAAATGATCTAATCTGGTCTCTGATTGACCTATCATACAAGGTTAATAGTGCATTTTACTCGCTATTCCGCGCGCTTTAAGATGCCGCCTAGCCCAGTACGCTGTCTGAAATTGGAGCGACGTAAATTGAACAAATGTGATAGAATTTCGCTGAATACTAATATTGACCTTAAGGTAAAATGATCTAATCGGGACTCTGTTCGCCCTACCCTAGGAGTTTAATAGTGCATTTTACTCCCCATTTCATGCGCTTTGAGATGCCGCTTAGCGCAATACCCTATCTGAAATAGTAGCGACGTAAATTGAACAAATGTGATAGTATTTCGCTGAATTCTTATATTAACCAAAATATAAAATGATCTAATCGGGTCTCTGTTTGCCTTACCCTAGAAGTTTAATAGTGCATTTTACTCGTCATTTCATGCGCTTTGAGATGCCGCTTAGCCCAATACGCTATCTGATATAGGAGCGACGTAAATTCAACAAATGTGATAGAATTTCGCTGAATACTTATATTAACCAAAATATAAAATGATCTAATCGGCTCTCTGATTGCCCTATGATAGAAGTTCAATAGTGCATTTAACTCGCAATTCCACGCGCTTTAAGATGCCGCCTAGCCCAGTACGCTATCTGAAATAGGAGCGACGTAAATTGAACAAATGTGATAGAATTTTGCTGAATTCTTAAATTAACCATAATATAAAATGATCTAATCGGGTCTCTGTTTGCCCTACCCTAGGAGTATAATAGTGCATTTTACTCGCCATTTCATGCGCTTTGAGATGCCGCTTAGCCCAATACGCTATCTGAAATAGGAACGACGTAAATTGAACAAATGTGATAGAATTTCGCTGAATTCTTATATTAACCAAAATATAAAATGATCTAATCGGGTCTCTGATTTCCCTATCATAGAAGTTTAATAGTGCATTTTACTCGACATTCCACCCACTTTAAGATGCCGGCTAGCATAGTACGCTATCTGAAATAGGAGCGACGTAAGTTGAACAAATGTGATAGAATTACGCTGCATACTCATATTAACCAAAATATAAAATGATCTAATCGGGTCTCTGATTGCCCTATCATAGAAGTTTAATAGTGCATTTTACTCGCCATTTCATGCGCTTTGAGATGCCGCTTAGCCCAATACGCTATCTGAAATAGGAGCGACGTAAATTGAACAAATGTGATAGAATTTCGCTGCATTCTTATATTAACCAAAATATAAAATGATCTAATCGGGTCTCCCTTTGCCTTACCCTAGATGTTTAATAGTGCATTTCACTCGTCATTTCATGCGCTTTGATATGCCGCTTACCCCAATACGCTATCTGAAATATGAGCGACGTAAATTGAACAAATGTGATAGAATTTCGCTGAATTCTTATATTAACCTTAATGTAAAATGATATATTCGGGTCTCTGTTCGCCCTACCCTAGAAGTTTAATAGTGCATTTTGCTCGCCATTTCATGCGCTTTGAGATGCCGCTTAGCCCAATACGCTATCTGAAATAAGAGCGACGTAAATTGAACAAATGTGATAGAATTTCGCTGAATACTTACATTAACCTTAATGTAAAATGATCTAATCGGGTCTCTGTGCGCCCTACTCTTGAAGTTTAATAGTGCATTTCACTCGTCATTTCATGCGCTTTGAGATGCCGCTTAGCCCAATACGCTATCTGAAATAGGAGCGACGTAAATTGAACAAATGTGATGGAATTTCGCTGAATTCTTAAATTAACCATAATATAAAATGATCCAATCGGGTCTCTGTTTGCCCTAGCCTAGAAGTTTAATAGTGCATTTTACTCGCCATTCCACGCGCTTTAAGATGCCGACTAGCCCGGTACGCTATCTGAAATAGGAGCCACGTAAATTGGACAAATGTGATAGAATTTCGCCGAATTCTTAAATTAACCATAATATAAAATGACCTAATCGGGTCTCTGTTTGCCCTACCCTAGAAGTTTAATAGTGCATTTTACTCGCCATTTCTTGCGCTTTGAGATGCCGCTTAGCCCAATATGCTATCTGAAATATGAGCGACGCAAATTGAACAAATGTGATAGAATTTCGCTGAATCCTTACATTAACCAAAATATAAAATGATCTAATCGGGTCTCTGATTGCCCTATCATCGGAGTTTAATAGTGCATTTTACTCGACATTTCATGCGCTTTGATATGCCGCTTAGCCCAATACGCTATCTGAAATAGGAGCGACGTAAGTTGAACAAATGTGATAGAATTTCGCTGAATTCTTAAATTAACCATAATATAAAATGACCTAATCGGGTCTCTGTTTGCCCTACCCTAGAAGTTTAATAGTGCATTTTACTCGCCATTTCTTGCGCTTTGAGATGCCGCTTAGCCCAATATGCTATCTGAAATATGAGCGACGCAAATTGAACAAATGTGATAGAATTTCGCTGAATCCTTATATTAACCTTAATGTAAAATGATCTAATCGGGTCTCTGTTCGCCCTACCCTAGAAGTTTAACAGTGCATTTCACTCGTCATTTCATGCGCTTTGAGATGCCGCTTAGCCCAATCCGCTATCTGAAATAGGAGCGACGTAAGTTGAACAAATGTGATAGAATTTCGCTGAATTCTTAAATTAACCATAATATAAAATGATCTAATCGGGTCTCTGTTCGCCCTAGCCTAGAAGTTTAACAGTGCGATTTATTCGCCATTTCATGCGCTTTGAGATGCCGCTTAGCCCAATACGCTATCTGAAATAGGAGCGACGTGAATTGAACAAATGTTACAGAATTTCCCCGAAATCTTATATTAAACAATATATAAAATGATCTAATCGGGGCTCTCATAGCACTATCATAGAAGTTTGGTAGTGCATTTTACTCGCCATTCCACGCGCTTTAACCTGCCGCCTAGCCCAGTACGCTATCCGAAATAGGATCGACGTAAGTTGAACAAATGTGATAGAATTACGCTGAACTCTTATATAAACCAAAATATAAAATGATCTAATCGGGTCTCTGTTTGCCTTACCCTACAAGTTTAATAGTGCATTTTACTCGGCATTTCATGCTCTTGGGGTGCCGCTTAGCCCAATACGCTATCTGAAATAGGAGCGACGTAAATTGAACAAATGTGATAGAATTTCCCTGAATTCTTAAATTAAACAAAATATAAAATGATCTAATCGGGTCTCTGATTGCCCTATCATAGAAGTTTAATAGGGCATTTTACTCGCCATTTCATGCGCATTGAGATACCGCTTAGTCCAATACGCTATCTGAAATACGAGCGACGTAAATTGAACAAATGTGATAGAAGTTCCCTGAATTCTTATATTAACCTTAATGTGAAATGATCTATTCGGGTCTCTGTTCGCCCTGCCCTAGAAGTTTAATAGTGCCTTTCACTCGTGATTTCATGCGCTTTGTGATGCCGCTTAGCCCAATACGCTATATGAAATATCAGCGACGTAAATTGAACAAATGTGAGAGAATTTCGCTGAATTCTTATATTAACCTTAATGTAAAATGTTCTAATCGGGTCTCTGTTTGCCCTACCCTAGAAGTTTAATAGTGCATTTCACTCGTCATTTCATGCGCTTTGAGATGCCGCTTAGCCAAATACGCTACCTGAAATAGGAGCAACGTAAATTGAACAAATGTGATAGAATTTCTCTGAATTCTTATATTAACCAAAATATAAAATGATCTAATCGGGACTCTGATTGCCCTATCATTGAAGTTTAACAGTGCATTTTGCTCGCGATTCCTCGCGTTTTAAGATGCCGCCTAGCCCAGTATGCTAGCTGAAATAGGAACGACGTAAATTGAAAAAATGTGATAGAATTTTGCTGAATTCTTAAATTAACCATAACATAAATTGATCTAATCGGGTCTCTGTTTGCCCTACCCTAGAAGATTACTAGCGCATTTCACTCGTCATTTCATGCGCTTTGAGATGCCGCTTAGCCCAATAAGCTATCTGAAATAGGAGCGACGTAAATTGAACAAATGTGATAGAATTTTTCTGAGTTTTTAAATAAACCATAATATGAAATGATCTAATCGGGTCTCTGTTTGCCCTACCCTAGAAGTTTAACAGTGCATGCTACTCGCCATTTCATGCGCTTTGAGATGCCGCTTAGACCAATACGCTATCTGAAATAGGAGCAACGTAAATTGAACAATTGTTATAGAATTTCGCTGAATTCTTATATTAACCAAAATATAAAATGATCTAATCGGCTCTCTGATTGCCCTATCATAGAAGTTTAGTAGTGCATTTTACTCGCCCTTCCACGCGCTTTAAGATGCCGCCTAGCCCAGTACGCTGTCTGAAATAGGAGCGACGTAAGTTGAACAAATGTGATAGAATTACGCTGAATTCTTATATTGACCGTAATATAAAACGATCTAATCAAGTCTCTGTTTGCCTCACCCTAGAAGTTTAATAGTGCATTTTACTCGCCATTTCATGCGCTTTGAGATGCCGCTTAGCCTAATAAGCTATCTGAAATAGGAGCGACGTAAATTGAACAAATGTGATAGAATTTCGCTGAATTCTTAAATTAACCATAACATAAAATGATCTAATCGGATCTCTGTTTGCCCTACCCTAGAAGTTTAATAGTGCATTTTACTCGCCATTTCTTGCGCTTTGACATGCCGCTTAGCCCAATTCGCTATCTGAAATAGGAGCGACGTAAATTGAACAAATGTGATAGAATTTCGCTGAATGCTTATATTAATCTTAATGTAAAATGATCTAATCGGGTCTTTGTTCGCCCTACCCTAGAAGTTTAATAGTGCATTTCACTCGTCATTTCATGCGCATCGAGTTGCCGCTTAGCCGAATACGCTATCTGAAATAGGAGCGACGTAAATTGAACAAATGTGATAGAGTTTCAGTGAATTCATTTATTAACCATAATGTAAAATGATCTAATCGGGTCTCTGTTTGCCCTACCCTAGAAGTTTAATAGTGCATTTCACTCGTTATTTCGTGCGCTTTGAGATGCCGCTCAGCCCAATACGCTATCTGAAATAGCAGCAACCTAAATTGAACAAATGTGACAGAATTTCGCTGAATTCTTATATTAACCAAAATATAAAATGATCTAATCGGCTCTCTGATTGCCCTATCATAGGAGTTTAGTAGTGCATTTTACTCGCCCTTCCACGCGCTTTAAGATGCCGCCTAGCCCAGTACGCTATCTGAAATAGGAGCGACGTAAATTGAACAAATGTGATAGAATTTTGCTGAATTCTTAAATTAACCATAATATAAAATGATCTAATCGGGTCTCTGATTGCCCTATCATAGAAGTTTAGTAGTGCATTTTGCTCGCCATTTCATGCGCTTTGAGATGCCGCTTAGCCCAATACGCTATCTGAAATATGAGCGACGTAAATTGAACAAATGTGATAGAATTTCGCTGAATTCTTATATTAACCTTAATGTAAAATGATCTAATCGGGTCTCTGTTCGCCCTACCCTAGAAGTTTAATAGTGCATTTTGCTCGCCATTTCATGCGCTTTGAAATGCCGCTTAGCCCAATACGCTATCTGAAATAAGAGCGACGTAAATTGAACAAATGTGATAGAATTTCGCTGAATTCTTAGATTAACCATAATATAAAATGATCTAATCGGGTCTCTGATTGCCCTATCATAGGAGTTTAATAGTGCATTTTACTCGCCATTTCATGCGCTTTGAGATGCCGCTTAGCCCAATGCGCTATCTGAAATAGGAGCGACGTAAATTGAACAAATGTGATGGAATTTCGCTGAATTCTTAAATTAACCATAATATAAAATGATCCAATCGGGTCTCTGTTTGCCCTAGCCTAGAAGTTTAATAGTGCATTTTACTCGCCATTCCACGCATTTTAAGATGCCGACTAGCCCAGTACGCTATCTGAAATAGGAGCCACGTAAATTGAACAAATGTGATAGAATTTCGCTGAATTCTTATATTAACCAAAATATAAAATTATCTAATCGGGTCTCTGATTGCCCTATCATAGGAGTTTAATAGTGCATTTTACTCGACATTTCATGCGCTTTGATATGCCGCTTAGCCCAATACGCTATCTGAAATAGGAGCGACGTAAGTTGAACAAATGTGATAGAATTTCGCTGAATTCTTAAATTAACCATAATATAAAATGACCTAATCGGGTCTCTGTTTGCCCTACCCTAGAAGTTTAATAGTGCATTTTACTCGCCATTTCTTGCGCTTTGAGATGCCGCTTAGCCCAACACGCTGTCTGAAATATGAGCGACGTAAATTGAACAAATGTGATAGAATTTCGCTGAATTCTTATATTAACCTTTATGTAAAATGATCTAATCGGGTCTCTGTTCGCCCTACCCTAGAAGTTTAATAGTGCATTTCACTCGTCATTTCATGCGCTTTGAGATGCCGCTTAGCCCAATACGCTATCTGAAATAGGAGCGACGTAAATTGAACAAATGTGATAGAATACCGCTGAATTCTTAAATTAACCATAATATAAAATGATCTAATCGGGTCTCTGTTCGCCCTACCCTTGAAGTTTAATAGTGCATTTTGCTCGCCATTTCATGCGCTTTGAGATGCCGCTTAGCCCAATACGCTATCTGAAATAGGAGCGACGTAAATTGAACAAATGTGATAGAATTTCACTGAATTCTTATATTAACCAAAGTATAAAATGAACTAATCGTGTCTCGGTTTGCGTTACCCTAGAAGTTTAATAGTGCATTTTACTAGCCATTTCATGCGCTTTGAGTTGCCGCTTAGCCCAATGCGCTATCTGAAATAGGAGCGACGTAAATTGAACAAATGTGATAGAATTTCCCTGAATTCTTATATTCACCTTAATGTAAAATGATCTCTTCGGGTCTCTGTTCGCCCTCCCCTAGAAGTATAATAGTGCATTTCATTCGTCATTTCATGCGCTTTGAGATGCCGCCTAGCCCAGTACGCTATCTGTAATAGGAGCGACGTAAATTGAACAAATGTGATAGAATTTCGCTGAATTCTTATATTAACCAAAATATAAAATGATCTAATCGGGTCTCTGATTGCCCTATCGTAGAAGTTTAGTAGTGCATTTTGCTCGCCATTTCATGCGCTTTGAGATGCCGCTTAGCCCAATACGCTAACTGAAATATGAGCGACGTAAATTGAACAAATGTGATAGAATACCGCTGAATTCTTAAATTAACTATAATATAAAGTGATCAAATCGGGTCTCTGTTTGCCCTACCCTAGAAGTATAATAGTGCATTTTACTCGTCAGTTCATGCGCTTTGAGATGTCGCTTAGTCCAATACGCTATCTGAAATAGGAGGGATGTAAATTGAACAAATGTGATAGAATTTCGGTGAATTCTTAAATTAACCTTAATGTAAAATGATCTAATCGGGTCTCTGTTCGCCCTACCCTACAAGTTTAATAGTGAATTATACTCGCCATTTCATGATCTTTAAGATGCCGCCTAGCCCAGTACGCTATCTGAAATAGGAGCGACGTAAATTGAACAAATGTGATAGAATTTCGCTGAATTCTTAAATTAACCATAATATAAAATGATCTAATCGGGTCTCTGTTTGCCTTACCCTAGAAGTTTAATGGTGCATTTTACTCGTCATTTCATGCGCTTTGAGATGCCGCTTAGCCAAATACGTCATCTGAAACAGGAGCGACGTAAATTGAACAAATGTGATAGAATTTCGCTGAATTCTTAAATTAACCATAATATAAAATGATCTAATCGGGTCTCTGTTTGCCTACCCTAGAAGTTTAATGGTGCATTTTACTCGTCATTTCATGCGCTTTGAGATGCCGCTTAGCCCAATACGCTATCTGAAATAGGAGCGACGTAAATTGAACAAATGTGATAGAATTTCCCGGAAATCTTACATTAAACAAAATATAAAATGATCTAATCGGGTCTCTGATTGCCCTATCATAGAAGTTTATTACTGGATTTTACTCGCCATTCCACGCGCTTTAAGATGCCGCCTAGCCCAGTACGCTATTTGAAATAGGAGCGACGTAAGTTGAACAAATGTGATAGAATTTCGCTGAATTCTTAAATTAACCATAATATAAAATGATCTAATCGGGTCTCTGTTTGCCCTACCCTAGAAGTTTAATAGTGCATTTTACTCGTCATTTCATGCGTTTTGAGATGCCGCTTAGCCCAATACGCTATCTGAAATCTGAGCGACGTAAATTGAACAAATCTGATAGAATTTCGCTGAATTCTTATATTAACCTTTTTGTGAAATGATCTATTCGGGTCTCTCTTCTTCCTACCCTAGAAGCTTAGTAGTGCATTTCACTCGACATTTCATGCGCTTTGAGATGCCGCTTAGCCCAATACGCTATCTGAAATAGGAGCGACGTAAATTGAACAAGTGTGATAGAATTACGCAGAATTCTTAAATTAACCACAATATAAAATGATCTAATCGGGTCTCTGTTCGCCCTACCCTAGAAGTTTAATAGTGAATTATACTCGCCATTTCATGCGCTTTGAGATGCCGCTTAGCCCAATACGCTATCTGAAATGGGAGCGACGTAAATTGAACAAATGTGATAGAATTTCGCTGAATTCTT
This sequence comes from Macropis europaea, assembly GCA_916610135.2. Lineage (NCBI taxonomy): Eukaryota > Metazoa > Arthropoda > Insecta > Hymenoptera > Melittidae > Macropis > Macropis europaea. The sequence goes on from OU744345.1 coordinate 40,872,435, forward strand.
ATATTAACACTAATATAAAATGATCTAATCGGGTCTCTGATTGCCATATCATAGAAGGTTAATATTGCATTTTACTCGCCATTCCGCGCGCTTTAAGATGCCGCATAGCCCAGTAGGCTATCTGAAATAGGAGCGACGTAAATTGAACAATTGTGATAGAATTACGCAGAATTCTTATATTGACCGTAATATAAAATGATCTAATCGGGTCTCTCTTTGCCTTACCCTAGAAGTTCAATAGTGCATTTCACTCGTCATTTCATGCGCTTTGAGATGACGCTTAGCCCAATGCGCTATCTGAAATAGGAGCGACGTAAATTGAACAAATGTGATAGAATTTCGCTGAATTCTCTTATTAACCATAATGTTATATGATTTAATCGGGTCTCTGATTGCCCTACCCTAGAAGTTTAATAGTGCATTTCACTCGTCGTTCCATGCGCTTTGAGACGCCGCTTAGCCCAATACGCTATCTGAAATAGGAGCGACGTAAATTGAACAAATGTGATAGAATTTTGCTGAATTCTTAAATGAACCATAATATAAAATCATCTAATCGGGTCTCCCTTTGCCTTACCATAGCAGTTTAATAGTGCATTTCACTCGCCATTTCATGCGCTTTGAGATGCCGCTTAGCCCAATACGCTATCTGAAATGGGAGCGACGTAAATTGAACAAATGTCATAGAATTTTGCTGAATTCTTATGTTAACCATATTTTAAAATGATGTAATCGTGTCTCTGTTCACCCTACCCTAGAAGTTTAATAGTGCATTTCACTTGACATTTCATGCGCTCTGCGACGCCGCATAGCCCAATTCGCTATCTGGAATTGGAGCAACGTAAATTGAACAAATGTGATAGAATTACGCTGAATACTTATATTCACCGTAATATAAAATCATCTATTCGGGTCTCTCTTTGCCTTACCATAGAAGTTTAATAGTGCATTTCACTCGCCATTTCATGCGCTTTGAGATGCCGCTTAGCCCAATACGCTATCTGAGATAGGAGCGACGTAAATTGAAGAAATGTGATACGATATTCCTGAAATCTTATATTAAACAAAATATAAAATGGTCTAATCGGGTCTCTGATTGCCCTATCATAGAAGTTTAATAGTGCATTTTACTCGCCATTCCACGCGATTTAATCTGCCGCCTAGCCCAGTTCGCTATCTGAAATAGGAGCGACGTAAGTTGAACAAATGTGATAGAAATACGCTGAATTCTTAAATTAACCATAATATGAAATGATCTAATCGGGTCTCTGTTTGCCCTACCCTAGAAGTTTAATAGTGCATTTTACTCGCCATTTCATGCGCTTTGAGATGCCGCTTAGCCCAATACGCTATCTGAAATCTGAGCAACGTAAATTGAACAAATGTGATAGAATTTCCCTGAATTATTATATTAAACAAAATATAAAATGTTCTAATCGGGTCTCTGATTACCCTATCATAGAAGTTTAATAGTGCATTTTACTCGCCATTCCACGCGCTTTAAGATGCCGCCTAGCCCAGTACGCTATCTGAAATAGGAGCGACGTAAGTTGAACAAATGTGATAGAGATACGCTGAATTCTTATATGAACCAAAATATAAAATGATCTAGTCGGGTCTCTGTTTGCCCTACCCTAGAAGTTTAATAATGCATTTTCTCGCCATTTCATGCGCTTTGAGATGCCGCATAGCCCAATACGCTATCTGAAATAGGAGCGACGTAAATGGAACAAATGTTATAGAATTTCCCCGAAATCTTATATTAAACAATATATAAAATGATCTAATCGGGTCTCTGATTGCCCTATCATAGAAGTTTAGTAGTGCATTTTCCTCGCCATTCCACGCGCTTTAATATGACGCCTAGCCCAGTACGCTAGCCGAAATAGGAGCGACGTAAGTTGAACAAACGTGATAGAATTACGCTGAATTCTTATATTAACCTTAATGTAAAATGATCTAATCGGGTCTCTGATTGCCCTATCATAGAAGGTTAATAGTGCATTTTACTCGCCATTCCACGCGCTTTAAGATGCCGCCTAGCCCTGTAGGCTATCTGAAATAGGAGCGACGTAAATTGAACAAATGTGATAGAATTTCGCTGAATTCTTAAATTAACCATAATATAAAATGATCTAATCGGGTCTCTGTTTGCCTTACCCTAGAAGTTTAATAGTGCATTTTACTCGCCATTTCATGCGCTACGAGATGCCGCTTAGCCCAATACGTTATCTGAAATAGGAGCGATGTAAATTGAACAAATGTGATAGAATTTCGCTGAATTCTTAAATTAACCATTATATAAAATGATCTAATCGGGTCTCTGTTTGCCCTACCCTAGAAGTTTAATAGTGCATTTTACTCGCCATTTCATGCGCTTTGAGATGCTGCTTAACCCAATACGCTATCTGAAATAGGAGCGACGGAAATTGAACAAATGTGATAGAATTTCGCCGAATTCTTATATTAACCTTAATGTAAAATGATCTAATCGGGTCTCTGTTCGCCCTACCCTAGAAGTTTAATAGTGCATTTCACTCGTCATTTCATGCGGTTTGAGATGCCGCTTAGCCCAATACGCTATCTGAAATAGGAGCGACGTAAATTGAACAAATGTGATAGAATTTCGCTGAATTCTTATATTAACACTAATATAAAATGATCTAATCGGGTCTCTGATTGCCATATCATAGAAGGTTAATAGTGCATTTTACTCGCCATTCCACGCGCTTTAAGATGCCGCATAGCCCAGTCGGCTATCTGAAATAGGAGCGACGTAAATTGAACAATTGTGATAGAATTACGCAGAATTCTTATATTAACCGTAATATAAAATGATCTAATCGGGTCTCTCTTTGCCTTACCCTAGAAGTTCAATAGTGCATTTCACTCGTCATTTCATGCGCTTTGAGATGACGCTTAGCCCAATGCGCTATCTGAAATGGGAGCGACGTAAATTGAACAAATGTGATACGATATTCCTGAAATCTTATATTAAACAAAATATAAAATGGTCTAATCGGGTCTCTGATTGCCCTATCATAGAAGTTTAATAGTGCATTTTACTCGCCATTCCACGCGCTTTAATCTGCCGCCTAGCCCAGTTCGCTATCTGAAATAGGAGCGACGTAAGTTGAACAAATGTGATAGAATTACGCTGCATTCTTAAATTAACCATAATATGAAATGATCTAATCGGGTCTCTGTTTGCCCTACCCTAGAAGTTTAATAGTGCATTTTACTCGCCATTTCATGCGCTTTGAGATGCCGCTTAGCCCAATACGCTATCTGAAATCTGAGCAACGTAAATTGACCAAATGTGATAGAATTTCCCTGAATTCTTATATTAAACAAAATATAAAATGTTCTAATCGGGTCTCTGATTGCCCTATCATAGAAGTTTAATAGTGCATTTTACTCGCCATTCCACGCGCTTTAAGATGCCGCGTAGCCCAGTACGCTATCTGAAATAGGAGCGACGTAAGTTGAACAAATGTGATAGAGATACGCTGAATTCTTATATGAACCAAAATATAAAATGATCTAGTCGGGTCTCTGTTTGCCCTACCCTAGAAGTTTAATAATGCATTTTCTCGCCATTTCATGCGCTTTGAGATGCCGCATAGCCCAATACGCTATCTGAAATAGGAGCGACGTAAATTGAACAAATGTGATAGAATTACGCTGCATTCTTATATTCACAGTAATATAAAATGACCGATTCGGGTCTCTCTTTGCCTTACCCTAGAAGTTTAATAGTGCATTGTACTCGCCATTTCATGTGCTTTGAGATGTCGCATAGCCCAATACGCTATCTGAAATAGGAGCGACTTAAATTGAACAAATGTAATAGAATTTCGCTGAATTCTTAAATTAACCACAATATAAAATGATCTAATCGGGTCTCTGTTTGCCCTACCCTAGAAGTTTAATAGTGCATTGTACTCGCCATTTCATGCGCTTTGCGTTGCCGCCTAGCCCAATACGCCATCTGAAACAGGAGCGACGTAAATTGAACAAATGTGATAGAATATTGCTGAATTCTTAAATTAACTATAATATAAAATGACCTAATCGGGTCTCTGTTCGCCCTACCCTAGAGGTTTAGTAGTGCATTTCACTCGTCATTTCATGCGGTTTGAGATGCCGCTTAGGCCAATACGCTATCTGAAATAGGTGCGACGTAAATTGAACAAATGTTATGGAATTTCCCCGAAATCTTATATTAAACAATATATAAAATGATCCAATCGGGTCTCTGATTGCCCTATCATAGAAGCTTAGTAGTGCATTGTCTCGCCATTCCACGCGCTTTAATATGACTCCTAGCCCAGTACGCTAGCCGAAATAGGAGCGACGTAAGTTGAACAAACGTGATAGAATTACGCTGAGTTCTTATATTAACCGTAATATAAAATGATCTAATCGGGTCTCTCTTTGCCTTACCCTAGAAGTTCAATAGTGCATTTCACTCGTCATTTCATGCGCTTTGAGATGACGCTTAGCCCAATGCGCTATCTGAAATGGGAGCGACGTAAATTGAACAAATGTGATACGATATTCCTGAAATCTTATATTAAACAAAATATAAAATGTTCTAATCGGGTCTCTGATTACCCTATCATAGAAGTTTAATAGTGCATTTTACTCGCCATTCCACGCGCTTTAAGATGCCGCCTAGCCCAGTTCGCTATCTGAAATAGGAGCGACGTAAGTTGAACAAATGTGATAGAGATACGCTGAATTCTTATATGAACCAAAATATAAAATGATCTAGTCGGGTCTCTGTTTGCCCTACCCTAGAAGTTTAATAATGCATTTTCTCGCCATTTCATGCGCTTTGAGATGCCGCATAGCCCAATACGCTATCTGAAATAGGAGCGACGTAAATGGAACAAATGTTATAGAATTTCCCCGAAATCTTATATTAAACAATATATAAAATGATCTAATCGGGTCTCTGATTGCCCTATCATAGAAGTTTAGTAGTGCATTTTCCTCGCCATTCCACGCGCTTTAATATGACGCCTAGCCCAGTACGCTAGCCGAAATAGGAGCGACGTAAGTTGAACAAACGTGATAGAATTACGCTGAATTCTTATATTAACCTTAATGTAAAATGATCTAATCGGGTCTCTGATTGTCCTATCATAGAAGGTTAATAGTGCATTTTACTCGCCATTCCACGCGCTTTAAGATGCCGCCTAGCCCTGTAGGCTATCTGAAATAGGAGCGACGTAAATTGAACAAATGTGATAGAACTTCGCTGAATTCTTAAATTAACCATAATATAAATTGATCTAATCGGGTCTCTGTTTGCCTTACCCTAGAAGTTTAATAGTGCATTTTACTCGCCATTTCATGCGCTATGAGATGCCGCTTAGCCCAATACGTTATCTGAAATAGGAGCGATGTAAATTGAACAAATGTGATAGAATTTCGCTGAATTCTTAAATTAACCATAATATAAAATGATCTAATCGGGTCTCTGTTTGCCCTACCCTAGAAGTTTAATAGTGCATTTTACTCGCCATTTCATGCGCTTTGAGATGCTGCTTAACCCAATACGCTATCTGAAATAGGAGCGACGGAAATTGAACAAATGTGATAGAATTTCGCCGAATTCTTATATTAACCTTAATGTAAAATGATCTAATCGGGTCTCTGTTCGCCCTACCCTTGAAGTTTAATAGTGCATTTCACTCGTCATTTCATGCGCTTTGAGATGCCGCTTAGCCCAATACGCTATCTGAAATAGGAGCGACGTAAATTGAACAAATGTGATAGAATTTCGCTGAATTCTTATATTAACACTAATATAAAATGATCTAATCGGGTCTCTGATTGCCATATCATAGAAGGTTAATATTGCATTTTACTCGCCATTCCGCGCGCTTTAAGATGCCGCATAGCCCAGTCGGCTATCTGAAATAGGAGCGACGTAAATTGAACAATTGTGATAGAATTACGCAGAATTCTTATATTAACCGTAATATAAAATGATCTAATCGGGTCTCTCTTTGCCTTACCCTAGAAGTTTAATAGTGCATTTCACTCGTCATTTCATGCGCTTTGAGATGACGCTTAGCCCAATGCGCTATCTGAAATGGGAGCGACGTAAATTGAACAAATGTGATACGATATTCCTGAAATCTTATATTAAACAAAATATAAAATGGTCTAATCGGGTCTCTGATTGCCCTATCATAGAAGTTTAATAGTGCATTTTACTCGCCATTCCACGCGCTTTAAGTTGCCGCCTAGCCCAGTACGCTATCTGAAATAGGAGCGACGTAAGTTGAACAAATGTGATAGAAATACGCTGCATTCTTAAATTAACCATAATATGAAATGATCTAATCGGGTCTCTGTTTGCCCTACCCTAGAAGTTTAATAGTGCATTTTACTCGCCATTTCATGCGCTTTGAGATGCCGCTTAGCCCAATACGCTATCTGAAATCTGAGCAACGTAAATTGACCAAATGTGATAGAATTTCCCTGAATTCTTATATTAAACAAAATATAAAATGTTCTAATCGGGTCTCTGATTACCCTATCATAGAAGTTTAATAGTGCATTTTACTCGCCATTCCACGCGCTTTAAGATGCCGCGTAGCCCAGTACGCTATCTGAAATAGGAGCGACGTAAGTTGAACAAATGTGATAGAGATACGCTGAATTCTTATATGAACCAAAATATAAAATGATCTAGTCGGGTCTCTGTTTGCCCTACCCTAGAAGTTTAATAATGCATTTTCTCGCCATTTCATGCGCTTTGAGATGCCGCATAGCCCAATACGCTATCTGAAATAGGAGCGACGTAAATTGAACAATGTGATAGAATTACGCTGCATTCTTATATTCACAGTAATATAAAATGACCGATTCGGGTCTCTCTTTGCCTTACCCTAGAAGTTTAATAGTGCATTGTACTCGCCATTTCATGTGCTTTGAGATGTCGCATAGCCCAATACGCTATCTGAAATAGGAGCGACTTAAATTGAACAAATGTAATAGAATTTCTCTGAATTCTCATATTAACCTTAATGTAAAATGATCTAATCGGGTCTCTGTTCGCCCTACCCTAGAAGTTTAATAGTGCATTTCTCTCGTCATTTCATGCGCTTTGAGAATCCGCTTAGCCCAATACGCTATCTGAAATAGGAGCGACGTCAATTGAACAAATGTGATAGAATTTTGCTGAATTCTTAAATTAACCATAATATTAAGTGATCTAATCGGGTTTCTGTTTGCCCTACCCTAGAAGATTAATAGTGCATTCTACTCACCATTTCATGCGCTTTGAGATGCCGCTTAGCACAATACGCTATCTGAAATAGGAGCGACGTAAATTGAACAAATGTGATAGAATTTCGCTGAATTCTCATATTAACCTTAATGTAAAATGATCTAATCGGGACTCTGTTTGCCCTAGCCTAGAAGTTTAATAGTGCGATTTATTCGCCATTTCATGCGCTTTGAGATGCCGCTTAGCCCAATACGCTATCTGAAATAGGAGCGACGTAAGTTGAACGAATGTGATAGAAATACGCTGAATTCTTAAATTAACCATAATATGAAATGATCTAATCGGGTCTCTGTTTGCGCTACCCTAGAAGGTTAAGAAAGCATTTTACTCGTCATTTCATGCGCTTTGAGATGCCGCTTAGCCCAATACGCTATCTGAAATCTGAGTGGCGTAAATTGAACAAATGTGATAGAATTTCGCTGAATTCTTATATTAACCTTAATGTAAAATGATCTAATCGGGTCTCTGTTTGCCCTACCCTAGAAGTTTAATAGTGCATTTTACTCGCCATTTCGTGCGCTTTGAGATGCCGCTTAGCCCAAAACACTATCTGAAATCGGAGCGACGTAAATTGAACAAATGTGATAGAATTTCGCTGAATTCTTATATTCACCAAAATATAAAATGATCTAATTGGGTCTCTGATTGCCCTATCATAGAAGTTTAATAGTGCATTTTACTGGCCATTCCACGCCCTTTAAGATGCCGCCTAGCCCAGTTGGCTATCTGAAATAGGAGCGACGTAAGTTGAACAAATGTGATAGAATTACGCTGAATTCTTATATTAACCGTAATATAAAATGATGTAATCGGGTCTCTGTTTGCCTTACCCGAGAAGTTTAATAGTGCATTTTACTCGCCATTTCATGTGCTTTGAGATGCCGCTTAGTCCAATACGCTATTTGAACTAGGAGCGACGTAAATTGAACAAATGTGATAGAATTTCGCTGAATTCTTAAATTAACCACAATATAAAATGATGTAATTGGGTCTCTGTTTGCCCTACCCTAGAAGTTTAATAGTGCATTTCACTTGACATTTCATGCGCTTTGAGATGCCGCTTAGCCCAATACGCTATCTGAAATATGAGCGACGTAAATTGAACAAATGTGATAGAATTTCGCTGAATTCTTATATTAACCAAAATATAAAATTATCTAATCGGGTCTCTGATTGCCCTATCATAGAAGGTTACGAGTGCATTTTACTCGCCATTCCACGCGCTTTAAGATGCCGCCTAGCCCAGTAGGCTATCTGAAATAGGAGCGACGTAAATTGAACAAATGTGATAGAATTACGCTGAATTCTTATATTAACCGTAATTTAAAATGATGTAATCGGGTCTCTCTTTACCTTACCCTAGAAGTTTAATAGTGCATTTCACTTGTCATTTCATGCGCTTTGAGATGCCGCTTAGCCCAATACGCTATCTGAAATAGGAGCGACGTAAATTGAACAAATGTGATAGAATTTCGCTGAATTCTTATATTAACACAAATATAAAATGATGTAATCGGGTCTCTGATTGCCATATCATAGAAGGTTAATATTGCATTTTACTCACCATTCCGCGCGCTTTAAGATGCCGCACAGCACAGTAGGCTATCTGAAATAGGAGCGACGTAAATTGAACAATTGTGATAGAATTACGCAGAATTCTTATATTAACCGAAATATAAAATGATCAAATCGGGTCTCTCTTTGCCTTACCCTAGAAGTTTAATAGTGCATTTCATTCGTCATTTCATGCGCTTTGAGATGCCGCTTAGCCCAATGCGCTATCTGAAATAGGAGCGACGTAAATTGAACAAATGTGATAGAATTTCGCTGAATTCTCTTATTAACCATAATGTAATATGATCTAATCGGGTCTCTGATTGCACAACCCTAGAAGTTTAGTAGTGCATTTCACTCGTCATTCCATGCGCTTTGAGATGTCGCTTAGCCCAATACGCTATCTGAAATAGGAGCGACGTAAATTGAACAAATGTGACAGAATATTGCTGAATTCTTAAATTAATCATAATATAAAATGATCTAATCGGGTCTCTGTTTGCCTTACCCTAGAAGTTTAATAGTGCATTTCACTCGTCATTTTATGCGCTTTGAGATGCCGCTTAGCCCAATACGCTATCTGAAATGCAAGCGACGTAAGTTGAACAAATGTGATAGAATTACGCTGAATTCTTATATTAACCGTAACATAAAATGATCAAATCGGGTCTCTCTTTGCCTTACCCTAGCAGATTAATAGTGCATTTCACTCGTCATTTCATGCGCTTTGAGATGCCGCTTAGACCAATACGCTATCTGAAATAGGAGCGACGTAAATTGAACAAATGTGATTGAATTTCGCTGAATTCTTAAATTAATCATAATATAAAATGATCTAATCGGGTCTCTGGTTGCCCTACCCTAGAAATTTAATAGTGCATTTTACTCGCCATTTCATGCGCTTTGAGATGCCGCTTAGCCCAATACGCTATCTGAAATAGGAGCGACGTAAATTGAACAAATGTGATAGAATTACGCTGAATTCTTATATTAACCGTAATATAAAAAGATCAAATCGGGTCTCTTGTTGCCTTACGCTAGAAGTTTAATAGTTCATTTCACTCGCCATTTCATGCGCTTTGAGATGCCGCTTAGCCCAGTACGCTATCTGAAATAGGAGCGACGTAAATTGAACAAATGTGATAGAATTACGCTGCATTCTTATATTAACCGTAATATAAAAGGATCTAATCGGGTCTCTCTTTGCCTTACCCTAGAAGTTTAATAATGCATTTCACTCGTCATTTCGTGCGCTTTGAGATGCCGCTTAGCCCAATACGCTATTTGAAATAGTTGCGACATAAATTGAACAAATGTGATAGAATTACGCTGAATTCTTATATTAACCGTAATGTAAAATGATCTAATCGGGTCTCTGGTTGCCCTACACCAGAAGTTTAACAGTGCATTTTACTCGTCATTTCATGCGCTTTGAGATGCCGCCCAGCCCAGTAAGCTATCTGAAATAGGAGCGACGTAAATTGAACAAATGTGGTAGAATTTTGCTGAACTCTTAAATTAACCATAATATAAAATGATCTAATCGGGTCTCTGTTCGCCATACCCTAGAAGTTTAATAGTGCATTTTACTCGCCATTTCATGCGCTTTGAGATGCCGCCTAGCCCAGTATGCTATCTGAAATAGGAGCGACGTAAGTTGAACAAATGTGATAGAATTTCGCTGAATTCTTATATTAACCAAAATATAAAATTTTCTTACCGGGTCTCTGTTCGCCCTACCCTAGAAGTTTAATAGTGCACTTCACTCGTCATTTCATGCGGTTTGATATGCCGCTTAGCCCAATACGCTATCTGAAATAGGAGCGACGTGAATTGAACAAATCTGATAGAATTTCGCTGAATTCTTATATTATCCAAAATATAAAATGATCTAATCGGGTCTCTGATTGCCCTATCATAGAAGGTTAAGAGTGCATTTTACTCGCCATTCCACGCGCTTTAAGATGCCGCCTAGCCCAGTAGGCTATCTGAAATAGGAGCGACGTGAATTGAACAAATGTGATAGAATTTCGCTGAATTCTTATATTCACCAAAATATAAAATGATCTAATTGGGTCTCTGATTGCCCTATCATAGAAGGTTAATATTGCATTTTGGTCGCCATTCCGCGCGCTTTAAGATGCCGCAGAGCCCAGTAGGCTATCTGAAATAGGAGCGACGTAAATTGAACAAATGTGATAGAATTACGCTGAATTCTTACATTAACCGTAATATGAAAAAATCTAATCGGGTCTGTGTTTGCCCTACCCTAGAAGTTTAATAGTGCATTTTATTCGCCATTTCATGCGCTTTGAGATGCCGCTTAGCCCAATACGCTATGCGAACTAGGAGCGACGTAAATTGAACAAAAATGTGATAGAATTTCGCTGAATTCTTAAATTAACCACAATATAAAATGATGTAGTTGGGTCTCTGTTTGCCCTACCCTAGAAGTTTAATAGTGCATTTCACTTGACATTTCATGCGCTTTGAGATGCCGCTTAGCCCAATACGCTATCTGAAATAGGAGCGACGTAAATTGAACAAATGTGATAGAATTTCGCTGAATTCTTATATTAACCATATTGTAAAATGATCTTATGGGGTCTCTGTTCACCCTACCCTAGAAGTTTAATAGTGCAATTTCACTCGACATTTCATGCGCTCTGCGACGCCGCATAGCCTAATTCATTATCTGAAATAGGAGCGACGTGAATTGAACTAATGTGATAGAATTTCGCTGAATTCTTATATTAACACAAATATAAAATAATCGGGTCTCTGATTGCCCTATCATAGAAGGTTAATATTGCATTTTGCTCGCCATTCCGCGCGCTTTAAGATGCCGCATAGCCCAGTAGGCTATCTGAAATAGGAGCGACGTAAATTGAACAAATGTGATAGAATTACGCTGAATTCTTATATTAACCGTAATATAAAATGATCTAATCGGGTCTCTCTTTGCCTTACCCTAGAAGTTTAATAGTGCATTTCACTCGTCATTTCATGCGCTTTGAGATGCCGCTTATACCAATACGCTATCTGAAATAGAAGCAACGTAAGTTGAACAAATGTGATAGAATTACGCTGCATTCTTATATTAACCGTAATATACAAGGATCTAATCGGGTCTCTCTTTGCCTTACCCTAGAAGTTTAATAATGCATTTCACTCGTCATTTCGTGCGCTTTGAGATGCCGCTTAGCACAATACGCTATTTGAAATAGTAGCGACATAAATTGAACACATGTGATAGAATTACGCTGAATTCTTATATTAACCAAAATATAAAATGATCTAATCGGGTCTCTGATTGCCCTATCATAGAAGTTAAATAGTGCATTTTACTCGCCATTCCACGCGCTTTCCGATGCCGCCTAGCCCAATTCGCTATCTGAAATAGGAGCGACGTAAGTTGAACTAATGTGATAGAATTTCGCTGAATTCTTATATTAACCGTAATGTAAAATGATCTAATCGGGTCTCTCTTCGCCCTACCCTAGAAGTTTAGTAGTGCATTTCACTCGCCATTTCATGCGCTTTGAGATGCCGCTTAGCCCAACACGCTATCTGAAATAGCAGCGACGTAAATTGAACAAATGTTTTAGAATTTTGCTGAATTCTTAAATTAACCATAATATAAAATGATCTAATCGGGTCTCTGTTTGCCCTATCCTAGAAGTTTAATAGTGCATTGTACTCGCCACTTCATGGGCTTTGAGATGCCGCTTTGCCCAATACGCTACCTGAAATAGGAGCGACGTAAATTAAACGAATGTGATAGAATTTCGCTGAATTCTTATATTAACCAAAATATAAAATTATCTAATCGGGTCTCTGATTGCCCCATCATAGAAGGTTACGGGTGCATTTTACTCCTCATTCCACGCGCTTTAAGACGCCGCCTAGCCCAGTAGGCTATCTGAAATAGGAGCGACGTAAATTGAACAATTGTGATAGAATTGCGCTGAATTCTTATATTAACCGTAATATAAAAGGATCAAATCGGGTCTCTTGTTGCCCTACCCAAGAAGTTTGATAGTGCATTTCACTCGTCATTTCATGCGTTTTGAGATCCCGCTTAGCCCAATACGCTATCTGAAATAGGAGCGACGTAAATTGAACGAATGTGATAGAATTTCGCTGAATTCTTATATTAACCAAAATATAAAATTATCTAATCGGGTCTCTGATTGCCCCATCATAGAAGGTTACGGGTGCATTTTACTCCTCATTCCACGCGCTTTAAGACGCCGCCTAGCCCAGTAGGCTATCTGAAATAGGAGCGACGTAAATTGAACAATTGTGATAGAATTGCGCTGCATTCTTATATTAACCGTAATATAAAAGGATCAAATCGGGTCTCTTGTTGCCCTACCCTAGAAGTTGAATAGTGCATTGTACGAGCCATTTCTTGCGCTTTGAGATGCCGCTTAGCCCAATACGCTATCTGAAATAGGAGCGACGTAAATTGAACAAATGTGATAGAATTTCGCTGAATTCTTATATTAACACAAATATAAAATGATGTAATCGGGTCTCTGATTGCCATATCATAGAAGGTTAATATTGCATTTTACTCACCATTCCGCGCGCTTTAAGATGCCGCACAGCACAGTAGGCTATCTGAAATAGGAGCGACGTAAATTGAACAATTGTGATAGAATTACGCAGAATTCTTATATTAACCGTAATATAAAATGATCAAATCGGGTCTCTCTTTGCCTTACCCTAGAAGTTTAATAGTGCATTTCATTCGTCATTTCATGCGCTTTGAGATGCCGCTTAGCCCAATACGCTATCTGAAATAGGAGCGACGTAAATTGAACAAATGTGATAGAATTTCGCTGAATTCTCTTATTAACCATAATGTAATATGATCTAATCGGGTCTCTGATTGCACAACCCTAGAAGTTTAGTAGTGCATTTCACTCGTCATTCCATGCGCTTTGAGACGTCGCTTAGCCCAATACGCTATCTGAAATAGGAGCGACGTAAATTGAACAAATGTGACAGAATATTGCTGAATTCTTAAATTAATCATAATATAAAATGATCTAATCGGGTCTCTGTTTGCCTTACCCTAGAAGTTTAATAGTGCATTTCACTCGTCATTTTATGCGCTTTGAGATGCCGCTTAGCCCAATACGCTATCTGAAATGCAAGCGACGTAAGTTGAACAAATGTGATAGAATTACGATGAATTCTTATATTAACCGTAACATAAAATGATCAAATCGGGTCTCTCTTTGCCTTACCCTAGCAGATTAATAGTGCATTTCACTCGTCATTTCATGCGCTTTGAGATGCCGCTTAGACCAATACGCTATCTGAAATAGGAGCGACGTAAATTGAACAAATGTGATAGAATTTCGCTGAATTCGTTTATTAACCATAATGTAAAATGATCTAATCGCATCTCTGATTGCCCTACCCTAGAAGTTTAATAGTGCATTTTATTCGCCATTTCATGCGCTTTGAGATGCCGCTTAGCCCAATACGCTACTTGAAATAGGAGCGACGTAAATTGAACAAATGTGATTGAATTTCGCTGAATTCTTAAATTAATCATAATATAAAATGATCTAATCGGGTCTCTGGTTGCCCTACCCTGGAAATTTAATAGTGCATTTTACTCGCCATTTCATGCGCTTTGAGATGCCGCTTAGCCCAATACGCTATCTGAAATAGCAGCGACGTAAATTGAACAAATGTGATAGAATTACGCTGAATTCTTATATTAACCGTAATATAAAAAGATCAAATCGGGTCTCTTGTTGCCTTACGCTAGAAGTTTAATAGTTCATTTCACTCGCCATTTCATGCGCTTTGAGATGCCGCTTAGCCCAGTACGCTATCTGAAATAGGAGCGACGTAAATTGAACAAATGTGATAGAATTACGCTGCATTCTTATATTAACCGTAATATAAAATGATCTAATCGGGTCTCTCTTTGCCTTACCCTAGAAGTTTAATAATGCATTTCACTCGTCATTTCGTGCGCTTTGAGATGCCGCTTAGCCCAATACGCTATTTGAAATAGTTGCGACATAAATTAAACAAATGTGATAGAATTACGCTGAATTCTTATATTAACCGTAATGTAAAATGATCTAATCGGGTCTCTGGTTGCCCTACACCAGAAGTTTAACAGTGCATTTTACTCGTCATTTCATGCGCTTTGAGATGCCGCCCAGCCCAGTAAGCTATCTGAAATAGGAGCGACGTAAATTGAACAAATGTGGTAGAATTTTGCTGAACTCTTAAATTAACCATAATATAAAATGATCTAATCGGGTCTCTGTTCGCCATACCCTAGAAGTTTAATAGTGCATTTTACTCGCCATTTCATGCGCTTTGAGATGCCGCCTAGCCCAGTATGCTATCTGAAATAGGAGCGACGTAAGTTGAACAAATGTGATAGAATTTCGCTGAATTCTTATATTAACCAAAATATAAAATTTTCTTACCGGGTCTCTGTTCACCCTACCCTAGAAGTTTAATAGTGCATTTCACTCGTCATTTCGTGCGGTTTGAGATGCCGCTTAGCGCAATACGCTATCTGAAATAAGAGCGACGTAAATTGAACAAATGTGATAGAATTCCGCTGAATTCTTATATTAACCAAAATATAAAATGACCTAATCGGGTCTCTGTTCGCCCTACCCTAGAAGTTTAATAGTGCACTTCACTCGTCATTTCATGCGGTTTGATATGCCGCTTAGCCCAATACGCTATCTGAAATAGGAGCGACGTGAATTGAACAAATCTGATAGAATTTCGCTGAATTCTTATATTATCCAAAATATAAAATGATCTAATCGGGTCTCTGATTGCCCTATCATAGAAGTTAAATAGTGCATTTTACTCGCCATTCCACGCGCTTTCCGATGCTGCCTAGCCCAATTCGCTATCTGAAATAGGAGCGACGTAAGTTGAACTAATGTGATAGAATTTCGCTGAATTCTTATATTAACCGTAATGTAAAATGATCTAATCGGGTCTCTCTTCGCCCTACCCTAGAAGTTTAGTAGTGCATTTCACTCGCCATTTCATGCGCTTTGAGATGCCGCTTAGCCCAACACGCTATCTGAAATAGCAGCGACGTAAATTGAACAAATGTTTTAGAATTTTGCTGAATTCTTAAATTAACCATAATATAAAATGATCTAATCGGGTCTCTGTTTGCCCTATCCTAGAAGTTTAATAGTGCATTGTACTCGCCACTTCATGGGCTTTGAGATGCCGCTTTGCCCAATACGCTATCTGAAATAGGAGCGACGTAAATTAAACGAATGTGATAGAATTTCGCTGAATTCTTATATTAACCAAAATATAAAATTATCTAATCGGGTCTCTGATTGCCCCATCATAGAAGGTTACGGGTGCATTTTACTCCTCATTCCACGCGCTTTAAGACGCCGCCTAGCCCAGTAGGCTATCTGAAATAGGAGCGACGTAAATTGAACAATTGTGATAGAATTGCGCTGAATTCTTATATTAACCGTAATATAAAAGGATCAAATCGGGTCTCTTGTTGCCCTACCCAAGAAGTTTGATAGTGCATTTCACTCGTCATTTCATGCGTTTTGAGATCCCGCTTAGCCCAATACGCTATCTGAAATAGGAGCGACGTAAATTGAACGAATGTGATAGAATTTCGCTGAATTCTTATATTAACCAAAATATAAAATTATCTAATCGGGTCTCTGATTGCCCTATCATAGAAGGTTACGAGTGCATTTTACTCGCCATTCCACGCGCTTTAAGATGCCGCCTAGCCCAGTAGGCTACCTGAAATAGGAGCGACGTAAATTGAACAATTGTGATAGAATTACGCAGAATTCTTATATTAACCGTAATATAAAATGATCAAATCGGGTCTCTCTTTGCCTTACCCTAGAAGTTTAATAGTGCATTTCATTCGTCATTTCATGCGCTTTGAGATGCCTCTTAGCCCAATGCGCTATCTGAAATAGGAGCGACGTAAATTGAACAAATGTGATAGAATTTCGCTGAATTCTCTTATTAACCATAATGTAATATGATCTAATCGGGTCTCTGATTGCACAACCCTAGAAGTTTAGTAGTGCATTTCACTCGTCATTCCATGCGCTTTGAGACGTCGCTTAGCCCAATACGCTATCTGAAATAGGAGCGACGTAAATTGAACAAATGTGATAGAATATTGCTGAATTCTTAAATTAATCATAATATAAAATGATCTAATCGGGTCTCTGTTTGCCTTACCCTAGAAGCTTAATAGTGCATTTCACTCGTCATTTTATGCGCTTTGAGATGCCGCTTAGCCCAATACGCTATCTGAAATGCAAGCGACGTAAGTTGAACAAATGTGATAGAATTACGCTGAATTCTTATATTAACCGTAACATAAAATGATCAAATCGGGTCTCTCTTTGCCTTACCCTAGCAGATTAATAGTGCATTTCACTCGTCATTTCATGCGCTTTGAGATGCCGCTTAGACCAATACGCTATCTGAAATAGGAGCGACGTAAATTGAACAAATGTGATAGAATTTCGCTGAATTCGTTTATTAACCATAATGTAAAATGATCTAATCGGATCTCTGATTGCCCTACCCTAGAAGTTTAATAGTGCATTTTATTCGCCATTTCATGCGCTTTGAGATGCCGCTTAGCCCAATACGCTATCTGAAATAGGAGCGACGTAAATTGAACAAATGTGATGGAATTTCGCTGAATTCTTAAATTAATCATAATATAAAATGATCTAATCGGGTCTCTGGTTGCCCTACCCTAGAAATTTAATAGTGCATTTTACTCGCCATTTCATGCGCTTTGAGATGCCACTTAGCCCAATACGCTATCTGAAATAGGAGCGACGTAAATTGAACAAATGTGATAGAATTACGCTAAATTCTTATATTAACCGTAATATAAAAAGATCAAATCGGGTCTCTTGTTGCCTTACGCTAGAAGTTTAATAGTTCATTTCACTCGCCATTTCATGCGCTTTGAGATGCCGCTTAGCCCAGTACGCAATCTGAAAGAGGAGCGACGTAAATTGAACAAATGTGATAGAATTACGCTGCATTCTTATATTAACCGTAATATAAAAGGATCTAATCGGCTCTCTCTTTGCCTTACCCTAGAAGTTTAATAATGCATTTCACTAGTCATTTCGTGCGCTTTGAGATGCCGCTTAGCCCAATACGCTATTTGAAATAGTTGCGACATAAATTGAACAAATGTGATAGAATTACGCTGAATTCTTATATTAACCGTAATGTAAAATGATCTAATCGGGTCTCTGGTTGCCCTACACCAGAAGTTTAACAGTGCATTTTACTCGTGATTTCATGCGGTTTGAGATGCCGCTTAGCGCAATACGCTATCTGAAATAGGAGCGACGTAAATTGAACAAATGTGATAGAATTCCGCTGA
The DNA here is from genome assembly GCA_916610135.2 of Macropis europaea. Lineage (NCBI taxonomy): Eukaryota > Metazoa > Arthropoda > Insecta > Hymenoptera > Melittidae > Macropis > Macropis europaea. The sequence continues at coordinate 40,890,725 of OU744345.1, forward strand.
ATTCTTATATTAACCAAAACATAAAATGACCTAATCGGGTCTCTGTTCGCCCTACCCTAGAAGTTTAATAGTGCACTTCACTCGTCATTTCATGCGGTTTGATATGCCGCTTAGCCCAATACGCTATCTGAAATAGGAGCGACGTGAATTGAACAAATCTGATAGAATTTCGCTGAATTCTTATATTAACCAAAATATAAAATGATCTAATCGGGTCTCTGATTGCCCTATCATAGAAGGTTAAGAGTGCATTTTACTCGCCATTCCACGCGCTTTAAGATGCCGCCTAGCCCAGTAGGCTATCTGAAATAGGAGCGACGTGAATTGAACAAATGTGATAGAATTTCGCTGAATTCTTATATTAACCAAAATATAAAATGATCTAATCGGGTCTCTGACAGTCCTATCATAGAAGGTTAAGAGTGCATTTTACTCGCCATTCCACGCGCTTTAAGATGCCTCATGGTATAGTAGGCTATCTGAAATAGGATCGACGTAAATTGAACAAATGTGATAGAATTACGCTGAATTCTTATATTAACCGTAATATAAAATGATCTGATCGGGTCTCTGATTGCCCTATCATAGAAGTTTAATAGTGCATTTTACTCACCATTCCACGCTCTTTAAGGTGCCGCCTAGCCCAGTAGGCTATCTGAAATAGGAGCGACGTAAATTGAACAAATGTGATAGAATTACGCTGAATTCTTATATTAACCGTAATATAAAATGATCTAATCGGGTCTCTCTTTGCCTTACCCTAGAAGTTTACTAGTGCGTTTTAGTCGCCATTTCATGCGCTTTGAGATACCGCTCAGCCCAATACGCTATCTGAAATAGGAGCGACGTAAAATGAACAAATGTGATAGAATTTCGCTGAATACTTATATTAAAAATATTGTAAAATGATCTAATCGGGTCTCTGTTCGCCCTACCCTAGAAGTTTAATAGTGCATGTTACTCGCCATTTCATGCGCTTTGAGATGCCGCTTAGCCCAATACGCTATCTGAAATAGGAGCGACGTAAATTGAACAAATGTGATAGAATTTCGCTGAATTCTTATATTAACCATATTGTAAAATGATCTAATCGTGTCTCTATTTGCCCTACCCTAGAAGTTTAATAGTGCATTTTACTCGCCATTTCATGCGCTTTGAGATGCCTCTTAGCCCAATACGCTATCTGAAATAGGAGCGACGTAAATTGCACAAATGTGATAGAATTACGCTGAATTCTTATATTAACCGTAATATAAAATGATCTAATCGGGTCTCTCTTTGCCTTACCCTAGAAGTTTAATGGTGCATTTTGCTCGCCATTTGATGCGCTTTGAGATGCCGCTTAGCCCAATACGCTATCTGAAATAGGAGCGACGTAAGTTGAACGAATGTGATAGAAATACGCTGAATTCTTAAATTAACCATAATATGAAATGATCTAATCGGGTCTCTGTTTGCCCTACCCTAGAAGTTTAATAAAGCATTTTACTCGCCATTTCATGCCCTTTGAGATGCCGCTTAGCCCAATACGCTATCTGAAATATGTGAGACGTAAATTGAACAAATGTGATAGAATTTCGCTGAATTCTTATATTAACCTTAATGTAAAATGATCTAATCGGGTCTCTGTTTGCCCTACCCTAGAAGTTTAATAGTGCATTTTACTCGCCATTTCGTGCGCTTTGAGATGCCGCTTAGCCCAAAACGCTATCTGAAATAGGAGCGACATAAATTGCACAAATGTGATAGAATTTCGCTGAATTCTTATATTCACCAAAATATAAAATGATCTAATCGGGTCTCTGATTGCCCTATCATAGAAGTTTAATAGTGCATTTTACTCGCCATTCCACGCCCCTTAAGATGCCGCCTAGCCCAGTTGGCTATCTGAAATAGGAGCGACGTAAGTTGAACAAATGCGATAGAATTACGCTGAATTCTTATATTAACCGTAATATAAAATGATGTAATCGGGTCTCTGTTTGCCTTACCCTAGAAGTTTAATAGTGCATTTTACTCGCCATTTCATGCGCTTTGAGATGCCGCTTAGTCCAATACGCTATTTGAACTAGGAGCGACGTAAATTGAACAAATGTGATAGAATTTCGCTGAATTCTTAAATTAACCACAATATAAAATGATGTAATTGGGTCTCTGTTTGCCCTACCCTAGAAGTTTAATAGTGCATTTCACTTGACATTTCATGCGCTTTGAGATGCCGCTTAGCCCAATACGCTATCTGAAATAGGAGCGACGTAAATTGAACAAATGTGATAGAATTTCGCTGAATTCTTATATTAACACAAATATAAAATGATCTAATCGTGTCTCTGATTGCCCTATCATAGGAGGTTAATATTGCATTTTGCTCGCCATTCCGCGCGCTTTAAGATGCCGCAGAGCCCAGTAGGCTATCTGAAATAGGAGCGACGTAAATTGAACAAATGTGATAGAATTACGCTGAATTCTTATATTAACCGTAATATGAAATGATCTAATCGGGTCTCTGTTTGCCCTACCCTAGAAGTTTAATAGTGCATTTTATTCGCCATTTCATGCGCTTTGAGATGCCGCTTAGCCCAATACGCTATCTGAAATAGGAGTGACGTAAATTCAACAAATGTGATAGAATTACGCTTAATTCTTATATTAACCGTAATATAAAATGTTCTAATCGGGTCTCTCTTTCCCTTACCCTAGAAGTTTAACAGTGCACTTCACTCGCCATTTCATGCGCTTTGACATGCCGCTTAGCCCAATACGCTACCTGAAATAGGAGCGACGTAAATTGAACAAATGTGATAGAATTTCGCTGAATTCTTATATTAACCAAAATATAAAATGATCTAATCGGGTCTCTGATAGCCCTATCATAGAAGTTTAATAGTGCATTTCTCTCGACATTTCATGCGCTTTGAGATGTAGCTTAGCCCAATTCGCTATCTGAAATAGGAGCGACGTAAGTTGAACTAATGTGATAGAATTTCGCTGAATTCTTATATTAACCTTAATGTAAAATGATCTAATCGGGTCTCTGTTTGCCCTACCCTAGAAGTTTAATAGTGCATTTTACTCGCCATTTCATGCGCTTTGAGAATCCGCTTAGCCCAATACGCTATCTGAACAGGAGCGACGTAAATTGAACAAATGTGATAGAATTTCGCTGAATTCTTATATTAACCAAAATATAAAATGATCTAATCCGGTCTCTGTTTGCCCTACCCTAGAAGTTGAATAGTGCATTGTACGAGCCATTTCTTGCGCTTTGAGATGCAGCTTAGCCCAATACGCTATCTGAAATACGAGCGACGTAAATTGAACAAATGTGATAGAATTTCGCTGAATTCTTATTTTAACCTTAATGTAAAATGATCTAATCGGGTCTTTGTTCGCCCTACCCTAGAAGTTTAATAGTGCATTTCACTCGTCATTTCATGCGCTTTGAGTTGCCGCTTAGCCCAATAAGCTATCTGAAATAGGAGCGACGTAAATTGAACAAATGTGATAGAACTTCGCTGAATTCTTATATTAACCGTAATATAAAATGATCTTATCGGGTCTCTGATTGAACCACCCTAGAAGTTTAATAGTGCATTTCACTCGTCATTTCATGCGCTTTGAGTTGCCGCTTAGCCCAATAAGCAATCTGAAATAGGAGCGACGTAAATTGAACAAATGTGATAGAATTTCGCTGAATTCTTTTATTTACCATAATGTTAAATGATCTAATCGGGTCTCTGTTCGCCCTAGCGTAGTAGCTTAATAGTGCATTTTATTCGTCATTTCATGCGCTTTGAGATGCCGCTTAGCCCAATACGCTATCTGAAATAGGAGCGACGCAAATTGAACAAATGCGATAGAATATCGCTGAATTCTTATATTAACCATAATATAAAATGATGTAATCGGGTCTCTGTTCGCCGTACCCAAGAAGTTTAATAGTGCATTTCTCTCGTCATTTCATACGCTTTGAGATGCCGCTTAGCCCAATACGCTATCTGAAATAGGAGCGACGTAAATTGAACAAATGTGATAGAATTTCCCTGAAATCTTATATTAAACAATACATAAAATGATCTAAACGGGACTCTGATTGCCCTACCATAGAAGTTTAGTAGTGCATTTTACTCGCCATTCCACGCGCTTTAAGATGCCGCCTACCGCAGTACGCTATCTGAAATAGGAGCGACGTAAATTGAACAAATGTGATAGAAGTTCCCTGAATACTTATATTAACCTTAATGTAAAATGATCTAATCGGGTCTCTGTTCGCCCTGCCCTAGAAGTTTAATAGTGCATTTTACTCGCCATTTCATGCGCTTTGAGATGCCGCTTAGCCCAATACGATATCTGAAATAGGAGCGACGTAAATTAAACAAATGTGATAGAACTTCGCTGAATTCTTATATTAACCATAATATAAAATGATCTAATCGGGTCTCCGATTGCCCTACCCTAGAAGTTTAATAGTGCATTTTACTCACCATTCCACGCGCTTTAAGTTGCCGCCTAGCCCAGTACGCTATCTGGAACAGGAGCCACGTAAGTTGAACAAATGTCACAGAATTACGCTGAATTCTTATATTAACCGTAATATAAAATGATCTAATCGGGTCTCTGTTCGCCCTAGCGTAGAAGCTTAATAGCGCATTTTATTCGTCATTTCATGCGCTTTGAGATGCCGCTTAGCCCAATACGCTATCTGAAATGGGAGAAATGTAAATTGAACAAATGTGATAGAATTTCGCTGAATTCTTTTATTAACCTTAATGTTAAATGATCTAATCGGGTCTCTCTTCGCCCTAGCGTAGAAGCTTAATAGTGCATTTTATTCGTCATTTCATGCGCCTTGAGATGCCGCTTAGCCCAATACGCTATCTGAAATAGGAGCGACGTAAATTGAACAAATGTGATAGAATTTCGCTGAATTCTTATATTAACCAAAATATAAAATGATCTAATCGGGTCTCTGATTGCCCTATCATAGAAGATTAATAGTGCATTTTACTCGCCATTCCACGCGCTTTAAGATGCCGCCTACCGCAGTACGCTATCTGAAATAGGAGCGACGTTAGTTGAACAAATGTGATAGAATTACGCTGAATTCTTATAATAACCGTAATATAAAATGATCTATTCGGGTCTCTGTTCGCCCTACCCTATAAGTTTAATAGTGCATTTCACTCGCCATTCTATGCGCTTTGAGATGCCGCTTAGCCCAATACGCTATCTGAAATAGGAGCGACGTTAATTGAACAAATGTGATAGAACTTCGCTGAATTCTTATATTAACCAAAATATAGAATGATCTTATCGGGTCTCTGATTGCCCTACCCTAGAAGTTTAATAGTGCATTTTACTCGCCCTTTCGTGCGCTTTGAGATGCCGCTTAGCCTAATACGCTATCGGAAATAGGAGCGACGTAAATTGAACAAATGTGATAGAATTTCGCTGAATCCTTATATTAACCAAAATATAAAGTGATCTAATCTGGTCTCTGATTGCCCTATCATCGAAGTTTAATAGTGCATTTGACTCGCCCTTCCACGCGCTTTAAGATGCCGTCTAGCCCAGTACGCTATCTGAAATAGGAGCGACGTAAATTGAACAAATGTGATAGAATTTCGCTGAATTCTTTTATTAACCATAATGTAAAATGATCTGATCGGGTCTCTGTTCGCCCTAGCCTAGAAGTTTAATAGTGAATTTTATTCGCCACTTCATGCGCTTTGAGATGCCGCTTAGCCGAATACGATATCTGAAATAGGAGCGACGTAAATTGAACAAATGTGATAGAATTTCGCTGAATTCTTATATTAACAAAAATATAAAATGATCTAATCGGGTCTCTGATTGCCCTATCATAGAAGTGTAATAGTGCATTTTACTCGTCATTTCATGCGCTTTGAGATGCCGCTTTGCCCAATACGCTATCTGAAATAGAAGCGACGTAAATTGAACGAATGTGATAGAATTTCGCTGAATTCTTAAATTAACCATAATATAAAATGATCTAATCGGGTCTCTGTTCGCCCTATCATAGAACTTTAATAGTGCATTTTACACGCCCTTCCACGCGCTTTAAGATGCCGTCTAGCCCAGTACGCCATCTGAAATAGGAGCGACGTAAATTGAACAAATGTGATAGAATTTCGCTGAATTCTTATATTAACCAAAATATAAAATGATCTAATCGGGTCTCTGATAGCCCTATCATAGAAGTTTAATAGTGCATTTTACTCGCCATTCCACGCGCTTTAAGATGCCGCCTAGCCCAGTATGCTGTCTGAAATAGGAGCGACGTAGTTGAACAAATGTGATAGAATTACGCTGAATTCTTGTATTAACCGTAATATAAAATGATCTAATCGGGTCTCTGTTTGCCTTATCCTAGAAGTTTAATAGTGCATTTTACTCGCCATTTCATGCGCATTGAGATGCCGCTTAGCCCAATACGCCATCTGAAATAGGAGCGACATAAATTGAACAAATGTGATAGAGTTTCGCTGAATTCTTAAATTAACCATAATATAAAATGATCTTATCGGGTCTCCGTTTGCCCTACCCTAGAAGTTTAACAGTGCATTTTACTCGCCATTTCTTGCGCTTTGAGATGCCGCTTAGCCCAATACGCTATCTGAAATATCAGCGACGTAAAATGAACAAATGTGATAGAATTACGCTGAATTCTTATATTAAACGTAATATAAAATGATCTAATCAGGTCTCTGTTTGCCTTATCCTAGAAGTTTAATAGTGCATTTTACTCGCCATTTCATGCGCATTGAGATGCCGCTTAGCCCAATACGCTATCTGAAATAGGGGCGACGTAAATTGAACAAATATGATAGAGTTTCGCTGAATTCTTAAATTAACCATAATATAAAATGATCTTATCGGGTCTCCGTTTGCCCTACCCTAGAAGTTTAACAGTGCATTTTACTCGCCATTTCTTGCGCTTTGAGATGCCGCTTAGCCCAATACGCTATCTGAAATATCAGCGACGTAAATTGAACAAATGTGATAGAATTACGCTGAATTCTTATATTAACCGTAATATAAAATGATCTAATCGGCTCTCTGATTGCCCTACCCTAGAAGTTTAACAGTGCATTTTACTCGCCATTTCATGCGGTTTGAGATGCCGCTTAGCCCAATACGCTATCTGAAATAGGAGCGACGTAACTTGAACAAATGTGATAAAATTTCCCTGAATTCTTATATTAACCTTAATGTAAAATGATCTAATCGGTTCTCTGTTCGCCCTACCCTAGAAGTTTAATAGTGCCTTTCACTCGTCATTTCATGCGCTTTGAGATGCCGCTTAGCCCAATACGCTATCTGAAATAGGAGCGACGTAACTTGAACAAACGTGATAGAATTTCCCTGAATTCTTATATTAACCTTAATGTAAAATGATCTAATCGGTTCTCTGTTCTCCCTACCCTAGAAGTTTAATAGTGCCTTTCACTCGTCATTTCATGCGCTTTGAGATGCCGCTTAGCCCAATACGCTATCTGAAATAGGAGCGACGTAAATTGAACAATTGTGATAGAATTTCGCTGAATTCTTATATTAACCAATATATAAAATGATCTAGTCGGGTCTCTGATTGCCCTATCATAGAAGTTTAATAGTGCATTTTGCTCGCCATTCCACGCGCTTTAAGATGCCGCCTAGCCCAGTACGCTATCTGAAATTGGAGCGACGTAAATTGAACAAATGTGACAGAATTTTGCTGACATCTTAAATTAACCATAATATAAAATGATCTAATCGGGTCTCTGTTTGCCCTACCCTACAAGTTTAGCAGTGCATTTTGCTCGCCATTTCATGCGCTTTGAGATGGCGCTTAGCCCAATAAGCTATCTGAAATAGGAGCGACGTAAATTGAACAAATGTGATAGAATTACTCTAAATTCTTATATTAACCGTAATATAAAATGATCAAATCGGGTCTCTGTTTGCCTTATCCTAGAAGTTTAATAGTGCATTTCACTCGTCATTTCATGCGCTTTGAGATGCCTCTTAGCCCAATAAGCTATATGAAATAGGAGCGACGTAAATTAACAAATGTGATAGAATTTTTCTGAATTCTTAAATAAACCATAATATGAAATGATCTAATCGGGTCACTGTTTGCCCTACCCTAGAAGTTTAGCAGTGCATTTTACTCGCCACTTCATACGCTTTGAGATGCCGCTTAGCCCAATACGCTATCTGAAATAGGAGCGACGTAAATTGAACAAATGTGATAAAATTTCCCTGAATTCTTATATTAACCATAATATAAAATCATCTTATCGGGTCTCTGTTTGCCCTACCCTAGAAGTTTAATAGTGCATTTTACTCGCCATTTCTTGCGCTTTAAGATGCCGCCGCGCCCAGTACGCTATCTGAAGTAGGAGCGACGTTAGTTGAACAAATGTGATAGAATTACGCTGAATTCTTATATTAACCGTAATATAAAATGATCTAATCGGGTCTCTGTTTGCCCTACCCTACAAGTTTAGCAGTGCATTTTACTCGCCATTTCATGCGCTTTGAGATGCCGCTTAGCCCAATACGCTATCTGAAATAGGAGCGACGTAAATTGAACAAATGTGATAGAATTTCCCTGAATTCTTATATTAACCAAAATATAAAATGATCTAATCGGGTCTCTGATTGCCATATCATAGAAGTTTAATAGTGCATTTTACTCGCCAATCCACGCGCTTTAAGATTCCGCCTAGCCCAGTACGCTATCTGAAATAGGAGCGACGTAAATTGAACAAATGTGATAGAATTTGGCTGAATTCTTAAATTAACCATAATATAAAATGATCTAATCGGGTCTCTGTTTGCCTTACCCCAGAAGTTTAATACTGCATTCCACTCGTCATTTCATGCGCTTTGAGTTGCCGCTTAGCCCAATACGATATCTGAAATAGGAGCGATGTAAATTGAACAAATGTGATAGAATTTTGATGAATTCTTAAATTAACCATAATATAATATGATCTAATCGGGTCTCTGTTTGCCCTACCCTATAAGTTTAGTAGTGCATTTTACTCACCCTTCCACGCGCTTTAAGATGCCGCCTAGCCTAGTACGCTATCTGAAATAGGAGCGACGTAAGTTGAACAAATGTGATAGAATTACGCTGAATTCTTATATTAACCGTAATATAAAATGATCTAATCGGGTCTCTGTTTGCCCTACCCTAGAAGTTTAATAGTGCATTTTACTCGCCATTTCTTGCGCTTTAAGATGCCGCCGAGCCCAGTACGCTAACTGATATAGGAGCGACGTAAGTTGAACAAATGTGATAGAATTACGCTGAATTCTTATATTAACCGTAATATAAAATGATCTAATCGGGTCTCTGATTGCCCTATCACAGAAGTTTAATAGTGCATTTTGTTCGCCATTCCACGCGCTTTAAGATGCCGCCTAGCCCAGTACGTTATCTGAAATTGGAGCGACGTAAATTGAACAAATGTGACAGAATTTTGCTGACATCTTAAATTAACCATAGTATAAAATGATCTAATCGGGTCTCTGTTTGCCCTACCCTACAAGTTTAGCAGTGCATTTTGCTCGCCATTTCATGCGCTTTGAGATGGCGCGTAGCCCAATAAGCTATCTGAAATAGGAGCGACGTAAATTGAACAAATGTGATAGAATTTCCCTGAAATCTTATATTAAACAAAATATAAAATGATCTAAACGGGACTCTGATTGCCCTATCATAGAAGTTTAGTAGTGCATTTTACTCGCCATTCCACGCGCTTTAAGATGCCACCTAGCCCAGTACGCTATCTGAAATAGGAGCGACGTAAGTTGAACAAATGTGATAGACTTACGCTGAATTCTTATATTAACCGTATTATAAAATGATCTAATCGGGTCTCTGTTTGCCTTACCGTAGAAGATTAATAGTGCATTTTACTCGCCATTTCATGCGCATTGAGATGCCGCTTAGCCCAATACGCTATCTGAAATAGGAGCGACGTGAATTGAACAAATATGATAGAGTTTCGCTGAATTCTTAAATTAACCATAATATAAAATGATCTTATCCGGTCTCTGTTTGCCCTACCCTAGAAGTTTAATAGTGCATTTCACTCGTCATTTCATGCGCTTTGAGATGCCGCTTAGCCCAATAAGCTATCTGAAATAGGAGCGACGTAAATTGAACAAATGTGATAGAATTTGGCTGAATTTTTATATTAACCTTAATGTAAAATGTTCTAATCGGGTCTCTGTTCGCCCTACCCTTGAAGATTAATAGTGCATTTCACTCGTCATTTCATGCGCTTTGAGATGCCGCTTAGCCCAATACGCTATCTGAAATAGCAGCGACGTAAGTTGAACAAATGTGATAGAATTTCGCTGAATTCTTATATTAACCAAAATATAAAATGATCTAATCGGGTCTCTGATAGCCCTATCATAGAAGTTTGATAGTGCATTTTACCCGCCATTCCACGCGCTTTAAGATGCCGCCTAGCCCAGTACGCTATCTGAAATAGGAGCGACGTACGTTGAACAAATGTGATAGAATTACGCTGAATTCTTATATTAATCGTAATATAAAATGATCGAATCGGGTCTCTGTTTGCCTTATCATAGAAGTTTAATAGTGCATTTTACTCGCCATTTCATGCGCATTGAGATGCCGCTTAGCCCAATACGCTATCTGAAATATCAGCGACGTAAATTGAACAAATGTTAGAGACTTTCGCTGAATTCTTATATTAACCTTAATGTAAAGTGTTCTAATCGGGTCTCTGTTCGCCCTACCCTAGAAGATTAATAGTGCATTTCACTCGTCATTTCATGCGCTTTGAGATGCCGCTTTGCCCAATTAGCTATCTGAAATAGGAGCGACGTAAATTGAACAAATGTGATAGTATTTCGCTGAATTCTTAAATTAACCATAATATAAAATGATCTAATCGGGTCTCTGTTTGCCCTACCCTAGAAGCTTAATAGTGCATTTCACTCGTCAATTCATACGCTTTGCGTTGCCGCATAGCCCAATACGCTATCTGAAATAGGAGCGACGTAAATTGAACAAATGTGATAGAATTTCCGTGAATCCTTATATTAACCTTAATGTAAAATCATCTAATCGGGTCTCTGTTCGCCCTACCATAGAAGTCTAATGGTGCATTTCACTCGCCATTTCATGCGCTTTGTGATGCCGCTTAGCCCAATACGCTATCTGAAATAGGAGCGACGTAAGTTGAACAAATGTGATAGAATTTCGCTGAATTCTTCTATTAACCATAATGTAAAATGATCTGATCGTGTCTCTGTTCGCCCTAGCCTAGAAGTTTAATAGTGCATTTTATTCGCCACTTCATGCGCTTTGAGATGCCGCTTAGCCGAATACGCTATCTGAAATAGGAGCGACGTAAATTGAACAAATGTGATACTATTTTCCTGAAATCTAATATTAAACAAAATATAAAATGATCTAATCGGGTCTCTGATTGCCCTATCATAGAAGTTTAGTAGTGCATTTTACTCGCCATTCCACGCGCTTTAAGTTGCCGCCTAGCCCAGTACGCTATCTGAAATAGGAGCGACGTAAGTTGAACAAATGTGATAGAATTTTGCTGAATTCTTAAATTAACCATAATATAAAATGATCTAATCGGGTCTCTGTTTGCCCTACCCTAGAAGTTTAATAGTGCATTTTAGTCGCCATTTCATGCGCTTTGAGATCCGGCTTAGCCCAATACGCTATCTGAAATAGGAGCGACGTAAATTGAACAAATGTGATAGAATTTCCCTGAAATCTTATATTAATCGAAATATAAAATGATCTAATCGGGTCTCTTATTGCCCTATCATAGAAGATTAGTAGTGCATTTTACTCGCCATTCCACGCGCTTTAAGATGCCGCCTAGCCCAGTACGCTATCTGAAATAGGAGCGACGTAACTTGAACAAATGTGATAGAATTACGCTGAATTCTTACATTAACCGTAATATAAAATGATCTAATCGGGTCTCTGTTTGCCTTATCCTAGAAGTTTAATAGCGCATTTTACTCGCCATTTCATGCGCTTTGAGATGGCGCTTTGCCCAATACGCTATTTGGAATAGGAGCGACGTAAATTGAACAAATGTGATAGAATTTCCGTGAATTCTTATATTAACCTTAATGTAAAATGATCCAATCGGGTCTCTGTTCGCCCTACCATAGAAGTCTAATAGTGCATTTCACTCGCCATTTCATGCGCTTTGAGATGCCGCTTAGCCCAATACGCTATCTGAAATAGGAGCGACGTAAGTTGAACAAATGTGATAGAATTACGCTGAATTCTTTTATTAACCATAATGTAAAATGATCTGCTCGGGTCTCTGTTCGCCCTAGCCTAGAAGTTTAATAGTGCATTTTATTCGCCATTTCATGCGCTTTGAGATGCCGCTTAGCCCAATACGCTATCTGAAATAGGAGCGACGTAAGTTGAACAAATGTGATAGAATTTTGCTGAATTCTTAAATTAACCATAATATAAAATGATCTAATCGGGTCTCTGTTTGCCCTACCCTAGAAGTTTAATAGTGCATTTTAGTCGCCATTTCATGCGCTTTGAGATCCGGCTTAGCCCAATACGCTATCTGAAATAGGAGCGACGTAAATTGAACAAATGTGATAGAATTTCCCTGAAATCTTATATTAATCGAAATATAAAATGATCTAATCGGGTCTCTTATTGCCCTATCATAGAAGATTAGTAGTGCATTTTACTCGCCATTCCACGCGCTTTAAGATGCCGCCTAGCCCAGTACGCTATCTGAAATAGGAGCGACGTAACTTGAACAAATGTGATAGAATTACGCTGAATTCTTATATTAACCGTAATATAAAATGATCTAATCGGGTCTCTGTTTGCCTTATCCTAGAAGTTTAATAGCGCATTTTACTCGCCATTTCATGCGCTTTGAGATGGCGCTTAGCCCAATACGCTATTTGGAATAGGAGCGACGTAAATTGAACAAATGTGATAGAATTTCCGTGAATTCTTATATTAACCTTAATGTAAAATGATCCAATCGGGTCTCTGTTCGCCCTACCATAGAAGTCTAATAGTGCATTTCACTCGCCATTTCATGCGCTTTGAGATGCCGCTTAGCCCAATACGCTATCTGAAATAGCAGCGACGTAAGTTGAACAAATGTGATAGAATTACGCTGAATTCTTTTATTAACCATAATGTAAAATGATCTGCTCGGGTCTCTGTTCGCCCTAGCCTAGAAGTTTAATAGTGCATTTTATTCGCCATTTCATGCGCTTTGAGATGCCGCTTAGCCCAATACGCTATCTGAAAATGGAGCGACGTAAATTGAACAAATGTGATAGAATTTCGCTGAATTCTTAAATTAACCATAATATAAAATGATCTAATCGGGTCTCTGCTTGCCCTACCCTAGAAGTTTAATAGTGCATTTCACTCGTCACTTCATGCGCTTTGAGATGCCGCTAAGCCCAATAAGCTATCTGAAATAGGAGCGACGTAAATTGAACAAATGTGATAGAATTTCGCAGAATTCTTATGTTAACCAAAATATAAAATGATCTAATCTGATCTCTGTTCGCCATAGCCTAGAAGTTTAATAGTGCATTTTGCTCGCCATTTCATGCGCTTTGTGATGCCGCTTAGCCCAATACGCTATCTGAAATAGGAGCGACGTAAATTGAACAAATGTGATAGAATTTCCCTGAAATCTTATATTAAACAAAATATAAAATGATCTAGTCGGGTCTCTGATTGCCCTATCATAGAAGTTTAATAGTGCATTTTACTCGCCCTTCCACGCGCTTTAAGATGCCGCCTAGCCCAGTACGCTATCTCAAATAGGAGCGACGTATGTTGAACAAATGTGATAGAATTACGCTGAATTCTTATATTAACCGTAATATAAAATGATCTAATCGGGTCTCTGTTCGCCCTACCCTAGAAGATTACTAGTGCATTTCACTCGACATTTCATGCGCTTTGAGATGCCGCTTAGCCCAATAAGCTATCTGAAATAGGAGCGACGTAAATTGAACAAATGTGATAGAATTTTTCTGAATTCTTAAATAAACTATAATATGAAATGATCTAATCGGGTCTCTGTTTGCCCTACCCTAGAAGTTTAGCACTGCATTTTACTCGCCATTTCATGCGCTTTGAGATGCCGCTTAGCCCAATACGATATCTGAAATAGGAGCGACGTAAATTGAACAAATGTGATAGAATTTCCCTGAATACTTATATTAACCTTAATGTAAAATGATCTAATCGCGTCTCTGTTCGCCCTACCCTAGAAGTTTAATAGTGCATTTCACTCGCAATTTCATGCGCTTTGAGATGGCGCTTAGACCAATACGCTATCTGAAATAGGAGCGACGTAAATTGAACAAATGTGATAGAATTTCCCTGAATTCTTATATTAACCTCAATGTAAAATGATCTAATCGGGCCTTCGTTCGCCCTACCCTAGAAGTTTAGCAGTGCATTTTACTCGCCATTTCATGCGCTTTGAGATGTCGCTTAGCCCAATACGATATCTGAAATAGGAGCGACGTAAATTGAACGAATGTGATAGAATTTCGCTGGATTCTTATATTAACCAAAATATAAAATGATCTAATCGGGTCTCCGATAGCCCTATCATAGAAGTTTAGTAGTGCATTTTACTCGCCATTCCACGCGCTTTAAGATGCCGCCTAGCACAGTATGCTATCTGAAATAGGAGCGACGTACGTTGAACAAATGTGATAGAATTACGCTGAATTCTTATATTAACCGTAATATAAAATGATCTAATCGGGTCTCTGTTTGCCTTATCCTAGAAGTTTAATAGTGCATTTTACTCGCCATTTCATGCGCATTGAGATGCCGCTTAGCCCAATACGCTATCTGAAATAGGAGCGACGTAAATTGAACAAATATGTTAGAGTTTCGCTGAATTCTTAAATTAACCATAATATAAAATGATCTTATCCAGTCTCTGTTTGCCCTACCCTAGAAGTTTAATAGTGCATTTCACTCGTCATTTCATGCGCTTTGAGATGACGCTTAGCCCAATACGCTATCTGAAATAGCAGCGACGTAAGTTGAACAAATGTGATAGAATTTCGCTGAATTCTTATATTAACCAAAATATAAAATGATCTAATCGGGTCTCTGATAGCCCTATCATAGAAGTTTAATAGTGCATTTTACCCGCCATTCCACGCGCTTTAAGATGCCGCCTAACCCAGTACGCTATCTGAAATAGGAGCGACGTACGTTGAACAAATGTGATAGAATTACGCTGAATTCTTATATTAACCGTAATATAAAATGAACGAATCGGGTCTCTGTTTGCCTTATCCTAGAAGTTTAATAGTGCATTTTACTCGCCATTTCATGCGCATTGAGATGCCGCTTAGCCCAATACGCTATCTGAAATATCAGCGACGTAAATTGAACAAATGTGATAGAATTTTTCTGAATTCTTAAATAAACCATAATATGAAATGATCTAATCGGGTCTCTGTTTGCCCTACCCTAGATGTTTAATAGTGTATTTTACTCGCCATTTCATGCGCTTTGAGATGGCGCTTAGCCCAATACGCTATCTGAAATAGGAGCCACGTAAATTGAACGAATGTGATAGAATTTCGCTGGCTTCTTATATTAACCAAAATATAAAATGATCTAGTCGGGTCTCTGATAGCCCTATCATAGATGTTTAATAGTGCATTTTACTCGCCATTCCACGCGCTTTAAGATGCCGCCTAGCCCAGTACGCTATCTGAAATAGGAGCGACGTAAGTTGAACAAACGTGATAGAGTTTCGCTGAATTCTTAAATTAATCATAATATAAAATGGTCTTATCGGGTCTCTGTTTGCCCTACCCTAGAAGTTTAATAGTGCATTTTACTCGCCATTTCATGCGCTTTGAGATGCCGCCCAGCCCAGTACGCTATCTGAAATAGGAGCGACGTAAGTTGAACAAATGTGATAGAATTACTCTGAATTATTTTATTAACCGTAATATAAAATTATCTAATCGGGTCTCTGTTTGCCCTACCCTAGAAGTTTAATGGTGCACTTTGCTCGCCACTTCATGCGCTTTGAGATGGCCGTTAGCCCAATACGCTATCTGAAATAGGAGCGACGTAAATTGAACAAATGTGATAGAATTTCCCTGAATTCTTATATTAACCTTAATGTAAAATGATCTAATCGGGTCTTTGTTCGCCCTACCCCAGAAGTTAAATAGTGCATTTCACTCGTCATTTCATGCGCTTTGAGATGCCGCTTAGCCCAATAAGCTATCTGAAATAGGAGCGACGTAAATTGAACAAATGTGATAGACTTACGCTGAATTCTTATATTAACCTTATTATAAAATGATCTAATCGGGTCTCTGTTTGCCTTACCCTAGAAGATTAATAGTGCATTTTACTCGCCATTTCATGCGCTTTGAGATGCCGCTTAGCCCAATACGCTATCTGAAATAGGAGCGACGTAAATTGAACAATTGTGATAGAATTTCGCTGAATTCTTATATTAACCAAAATATAAAATGATCTAGTCGGGTCTCTGATTGCCCTATCATAGTAGTTTAATAGTGCATTTCACTCGTCATTTCATGCGCTTTAAGATGCCGCCTAGCCCAGTACGCTATCTGAAATATCAGCGACGTAAATTGAACAAATGTGAGAGACTTTCGCTGAATTCTTATATTAACCTTAATGTAAAGTGTTCTAATCGGGTCTCTGTTCGCCCTACCCTAGAAGATTAATAGTGCATTTTACTCGCCAATCCACGCGCTTTAAGATTCCGCCTAGCCCAGTACGCTATCTGAAATAGGAGCGACGTAAATTGAACAAATGTGATAGAATTTGGCTGAATTCTTAAATTAACCATAATATAAAATGATCTAATCGGGTCTCTGTTTGCCCTACCCTAGAAGTTTAATAGTGCATTTTACTCGCCATTTCATGCGCTTTGAGATGCCGCATAGCCCAATACGCTATCTGAAATAGGAGCGACGTAAATTGAACAAATGTGATAGAATTTCCTTGAATCCTTATATTAACCTTAATGTAAAATGATCTAATCGGGTCTCTGTTCGTCCTACCATAGAAGTCTAATGGTGCATTTCACTCGCCATTTCATGCGCTTTGAGATGCCGCTTAGCCGAATACGCTATCTGATATAGGAGCGACGTAAATTGAACAAATGTGATACTATTTCCATGAAATCTTATATTAAACAAAATATAAACTGATCTAATCGGGTCTCTGATTGCCCTATCATAGAAGTTTAGTAGAGCATTTTCCTCGCCATTCCACGCGCTTTAAGTTGCCGCCTAGCCCAGTACGCTATCTGAAATAGGAGCGACGTAAGTTGAACAAATGTGATAGAATTTTGCTGAATTCTTAAATTAACCATAATATAAAATGATCTAATCGGGTCTCTGTTTGCCCTACCCTAGAAGTTTAATAGTGCATTTTAGTCGCCATTTCATGCGCTTTGAGATCCGGCTTAGCCCAATACGCTATCTGAAATAGGAGCGACGTAAATTGAACAAATGTGATAGAATTTCGCTGAATTCTTATATTAACCAGAATATAAAATGATCTAATCGGGTCTCTGTTTGCCCTACCCTAGAAGTTTAATCGTGCATTTTACACGCCATTTCATGCGCTTTGAGATGCCGCTTAGCCCAATACGCTATCTGAAATAGGAGCGACGTAAATTGAACAAATGTGATAGAATTTTTCTGAATTCTTAAATAAACCATAATATGAAATGATCTATTCGGGTCTCTGTTTGCCCTACCCTAGAAGTTTCACAGTGCATTTTACTCGCCATTTCATGCGCTTTGAGATCCGGCTTAGCCCAATACGCTATCTGAAATAGGAGCGACGTAAATTGAACGAATGTGATAGAATTTCGCTGGCTTCTTATATTAACCAAAATATAAAATGATCTAGTCGGGTCTCTGATAGCCCTATCATAGAAGTTTAATAGTGCATTTTACTCGCCATTCCACGCGCTTTAAGATGCCGCCTAGCCCAGTACGCTATCTGAAATAGGAGCGACGTAAGTTGAACAAATGTGATAGAGTTTCGCAGAATTCTTAAATTAATCATAATATAAAATGGTCTTATCGGGTCTCTGTTTGCCCTACCCTAGAAGTTTAATAGTGCATTTTACTCGCCATTTCATGCGCTTTGAGATGCCGCCCAGCCCAGTACGCTATCTGAAATAGGAGCGACGTAAGTTGAACAAATGTGATAGAATTACGCTGAATTCTTATATTAACCGTAATATAAAATGATCTAATCGGGTCTCTGTTTGCCTTATCCTAGAAGTTTAATAGCGCATTTTACTCGCCATTTCATGCCCTTTGAGATAGCGCTTAGCCCAATACGCTATTTGGAATAGGAGCGACGTAAATTGAACAAATGTGATAGAATTTCCGTGAATTCTTATATTAACCTTAATGTAAAATGATCCAATCGGGTCTCTGTTCGCCCTACCATAGAAGTCTAATAGTGCATTTCACTCGCCATTTCATGCGCTTTGAGATGCCGCTTAGCCCAATACGCTATCTGAAATAGGAGCGACGTAAGTTGAACAAATGTGATAGAATTACGCTGAATTCTTTTATTAACCATAATGTAAAATGATCTGCTCGGGTCTCTGTTCGCCCTAGCCTAGAAGTTTAATAGTGCATTTTATTCGCCATTTCATGCGCTTTGAGATGCCGCTTAGCCCAATACGCTATCTGAAATTGGAGCGACGTAAATTGAACAAATGTGATAGAATTTCGCTGAATTCTTAAATTAACCATAATATAAAATGATCTAATCGGGTCTCTGCTTGCCCTACCCTAGAAGTTTAATAGTGCATTTCACTCGTCACTTCATGCGCTTTGAGATGCCGCTAAGCCCAATAAGCTATCTGAAATAAGAGCGACGTAAATTGAACAAATGTGATAGAATTTCGCAGAATTCTTATGTTAACCAAAATATAAAATGATCTAATCTGATCTCTGTTCGCCATAGCCTAGAAGTTTAATAGTGCATTTTGCTCTCCATTTCATGCGCTTTGTGATGCCGCTTAGCCCAATACGCTATCTGAAATAGGAGCGACGTAAATTGAACAAATGTGATAGAATTTCCCTGAAATCTTATATTAAACAAAATATAAAATGATCTAGTCGGGTCTCTGATTGCACTATCATAGAAGTTTAATAGTGCATTTTACTCGCCCTTCCACGCGCTTTAAGATGCCGCCTAGCCCAGTACGCTATCTCAAATAGGAGCGACGTATGTTGACCAAATGTGATAGAATTACGCTGAATTCTTATATTAACCGTAATATAAAATGATCTAATCGGGTCTCTGTTCGCCCTACCCTAGAAGATTACTAGTGCATTTCACTCGACATTTCATGCGCTTTGAGATGCCGCTTAGCCCAATAAGCTATCTGAAATAGGAGCGACGTAAATTGAACAAATGTGATAGAATTTTTCTGAATTCTTAAATAAACTATAATATGAAATGATCTAATCGGGTCTCTGTTTGCCCTACCCTACAAGTTTAGCACTGCATTTTACTCGCCATTTCATGCGCTTTGAGATGCCGCTTAGCCCAATACGATATCTGAAATAGGAGCGACGTAAATTGAACAAATGTGATAGAATTTCCCTGAATACTTATATTAACCTTAATGTAAAATGATCTAATCGCGTCTCTGTTCGCCCTACCCTAGAAGTTTAATAGTTCATTTCACTCGCAATTTCATGCGCTTTGAGATGGCGCTTAGACCAATACGCTATCTGAAATAGGAGCGACGTAAATTGAACAAATGTGATAGAATTTCCCTGAATTCTTATATTAACCTCAATGTAAAATGATCTAATCGGGCCTTCGTTCGCCCTACCCTAGAAGTTTAGCAGTGCATTTTACTCGCCATTTCATGCGCTTTGAGATGTCGCTTAGCCCAATACGATATCTGAAATAGGAGCGACGTAAATTGAACGAATGTGATAGAATTTCGCTGGATTCTTATATTAACCAAAATATAAAATGATCTAATCGGGTCTCCGATAGCCCTATCATAGAAGTTTAGTAGTGCATTTTACTCGCCATTCCACGCGCTTTAAGATGCCGCCTAGCACAGTATGCTATCTGAAATAGGAGCGACGTAAGTTGAACAAATGTGATAGAATTACGCTGAATTCTTATATTAACCGTAATATAAAATGATCTAATCGGGTCTCTGTTTGCCTTATCCTAGAAGTTTAATAGTGCATTTTACTCGCCATTTCATGCGCATTGAGATGCCGCTTAGCCCAATACGCTATCTGAAATAGGAGCGACGTAAATTGAACAAATATGTTAGAGTTTCGCTGAATTCTTAAATTAACCATAATATAAAATGATCTTATCCGGTCTCTGTTTGCCCTACCCTAGAAGTTTAATAGTGCATTTCACTCGTCATTTCATGCGCTTTGAGATGACGCTTAGCCCAATACGCTATCTGAAATAGCAGCGACGTAAGTTGAACAAATGTGATAGAATTTCGCTGAATTCTTATATTAACCAAAATATAAAATGATCTAATCGGGTCTCTGATAGCCCTATCATAGAAGTTTAATAGTGCATTTTACCCGCCATTCCACGCGCTTTAAGATGCCGCCTAACCCAGTACGCTATCTGAAATAGGAGCGACGTACGTTGAACAAATGTGATAGAATTACGCTGAATTCTTATATTAACCGTAATATAAAATGAACGAATCGGGTCTCTGTTTGCCTTATCCTAGAAGTTTAATAGTGCATTTTACTCGCCATTTCATGCGCATTGAGATGCCGCTTAGCCCAATACGCTATCTGAAATATCAGCGACGTAAATTGAACAAATGTGATAGAATTTTTCTGAATTCTTAAATAAACCATAATATGAAATGATCTAATCGGGTCTCTGTTTGCCCTACCCTAGATGTTTAATAGTGTATTTTACTCGCCATTTCATGCGCTTTGAGATGGCGCTTAGCCCAATACGCTATCTGAAATAGGAGCCACGTAAATTGAACGAATGTGATAGAATTTCGCTGGCTTCTTATATTAACCAAAATATAAAATGATCTAGTCGGGTCTCTGATAGCCCTATCATAGATGTTTAATAGTGCATTTTACTCGCCATTCCACGCGCTTTAAGATGCCGCCTAGCCCAGTACGCTATCTGAAATAGGAGCGACGTAAGTTGAACAAATGTGATAGAGTTTCGCAGAATTCTTAAATTAATCATAATATAAAATGGTCTTATCGGGTCTCTGTTTGCCCTACCCTAGAAGTTTAATAGTGCTTTTTACTCGCCATTTCATGCGCTTTGAGATGCCGCCCAGCCCAGTACGCTATCTGAAATAGGAGCGACGTAAGTTGAACAAATGTGATAGAATTACTCTGAATTATTTTATTAACCGTAATATAAAATTATCTAATCGGGTCTCTGTTTGCCCTACCCTAGAAGTTTAATGGTGCACTTTGCTCGCCACTTCATGCGCTTTGAGATGGCCGTTAGCCCAATACGCTATCTGAAATAGGAGCGACGTAAATTGAACAAATGTGATAGAATTTCCCTGAATTCTTATATTAACCTTAATGTAAAATGATCTAATCGGGTCTTTGTTCGCCCTACCCCAGAAGTTAAATAGTGCATTTCACTCGTCATTTCATGCGCTTTGAGATGCCGCTTAGCCCAATAAGCTATCTGAAATAGGAGCGACGTAAATTGAACAAATGTGATAGACTTACGCTGAATTCTTATATTAACCTTATTATAAAATGATCTAATCGGGTCTCTGTTTGCCTTACCCTAGAAGATTAATAGTGCATTTTACTCGCCATTTCATGCGCTTTGAGATGCCGCTTAGCCCAATACGCTATCTGAAATAGGAGCGACGTAAATTGAACAATTGTGATAGAATTTCGCTGAATTCTTATATTAACCAAAATATAAAATGATCTAGTCGGGTCTCTGCTTGCCCTATCATAGTAGTTTAATAGTGCATTTCACTCGTCATTTCATGCGCTTTAAGATGCCGCCTAGCCCAGTACGCTATCTGAAATATCAGCGACGTAAATTGAACAAATGTGAGAGACTTTCGCTGAATTCTTATATTAACCTTAATGTAAAGTGTTCTAATCGGGTCTCTGTTCGCCCTACCCTAGAAGATTAATAGTGCATTTTACTCGCCAATCCACGCGCTTTAAGATTCCGCCTAGCCCAGTACGCTATCTGAAATAGGAGCGACGTAAATTGAACAAATGTGATAGAATTTGGCTGAATTCTTAAATTAACCATAATATAAAATGATCTAATCGGGTCTCTGTTTGCCCTACCCTAGAAGTTTAATAGTGCATTTTACTCGCCATTTCATGCGCTTTGAGATGCCGCATAGCCCAATACGCTATCTGAAATAGGAGCGACGTAAATTGAACAAATGTGATAGAATTTCCTTGAATCCTTATATTAACCTTAATGTAAAATGATCTAATCGGGTCTCTGTTCGTCCTACCATAGAAGTCTAATGGTGCATTTCACTCGCCATTTCATGCGCTTTGAGATGCCGCTTAGCCGAATACGCTATCTGATATAGGAGCGACGTAAATTGAACAAATGTGATACTATTTCCATGAAATCTTATATTAAACAAAATATAAACTGATCTAATCGGGTCTCTGATTGCCCTATCATAGAAGTTTAGTAGAGCATTTTCCTCGCCATTCCACGCGCTTTAAGTTGCCGCCTAGCCCAGTACGCTATCTGAAATAGGAGCGACGTAAGTTGAACAAATGTGATAGAATTTTGCTGAATTCTTAAATTAACCATAATATAAAATGATCTAATCGGGTCTCTGTTTGCCCTACCCTAGAAGTTTAATAGTGCATTTTAGTCGCCATTTCATGCGCTTTGAGATCCGGCTTAGCCCAATACGCTATCTGAAATAGGAGCGACGTAAATTGAACAAATGTGATAGAATTTCGCTGAATTCTTATATTAACCAGAATATAAAATGATCTAATCGGGTCTCTGTTTGCCCTACCCTAGAAGTTTAATCGTGCATTTTACACGCCATTTCATGCGCTTTGAGATGCCGCTTAGCCCAATACGCTATCTGAAATAGGAGCGACGTAAATTGAACAAATGTGATAGAATTTTTCTGAATTCTTAAATAAACCATAATATGAAATGATCTATTCGGGTCTCTGTTTGCCCTACCCTAGAAGTTTCACAGTGCATTTTACTCGCCATTTCATGCGCTTTGAGATCCGGCTTAGCCCAATACGCTATCTGAAATAGGAGCGACGTAAATTGAACAAATGTGATAGAATTTCGCTGAATTCTTATATTAACCAAAATATAAAATGATCTAATCGGGTCTCTGTTTGCCCTACCCTAGAAGTTTAATCGTGCATTTTACACGCCATTTCATGCGCTTTGAGATGCCGCTTAGCCCAATACGCTATCTGAAATAGGAGCGACGTAAATTGAACAAATGTGATAGAATTTCCGTGAATCCTTATATTAACCTTAATGTAAAATGATCTAATCGGGTCTCTGTTCGCCCTACCATAGAAGTCTAATGGTGCATTTCACTCGCCATTTCATGCGCTTTGAGATGCCGCTTAGCCCAATACGCTATCTGAAATAGGAGCGACGTAAATTGAACAAATATGTTAGAGTTTCGCTGAATTCTTAAATTAACCATAATATAAAATGATCTTATCCGGTCTCTGTTTGCCCTACCCTAGAAGTTTAATAGTGCATTTCACTCGTCATTTCATGCGCTTTGAGATGCCGCTTAGCCCAATACGCTATCTGAAATAGCAGCGACGTAAGTTGAACAAATGTGATAGAATTTCGCTGAATTCTTATATTAACCAAAATATAAAATGATCTAATCGGGTCTCTGATAGCCCTATCATAGAAGTTTAATAGTGCATTTTACCCGCCATTCCACGCGCTTTAAGATGCCGCCTAACCCAGTACGCTATCTGAAATAGGAGCGACGTACGTTGAACAAATGTGATAGAATTACGCTGAATTCTTATATTAACCGTAATATAAAATGAACGAATCGGGTCTCTGTTTGCCTTATCCTAGAAGTTTAATAGTGCATTTTACTCGCCATTTCATGCGCATTGAGATGCCGCTTAGCCCAATACGCTATCTGAAATATCAGCGACGTAAATTGAACAAATGTGATAGAATTTTTCTGAATTCTTAAATAAACCATAATATGAAATGATCTAATCGGGTCTCTGTTTGCCCTACCCTAGATGTTTAATAGTGTATTTTACTCGCCATTTCATGCGCTTTGAGATGGCGCTTAGCCCAATACGCTATCTGAAATAGGAGCCACGTAAATTGAACGAATGTGATAGAATTTCGCTGGCTTCTTATATTAACCAAAATATAAAATGATCTAGTCGGGTCTCTGATAGCCCTATCATAGATGTTTAATAGTGCATTTTACTCGCCATTCCACGCGCTTTAAGATGCCGCCTAGCCCAGTACGCTATCTGAAATAGGAGCGACGTAAGTTGAACAAATGTGATAGAGTTTCGCAGAATTCTTAAATTAATCATAATATAAAATGGTCTTATCGGGTCTCTGTTTGCCCTACCCTAGAAGTTTAATAGTGCATTTTACTCGCCATTTCATGCGCTTTGAGATGCCGCCCAGCCCAGTACGCTATCTGAAATAGGAGCGACGTAAATTGAACAAATGTGATAGAATTACTCTGAATTATTTTATTAACCTTATTATAAAATGATCTAATCGGGTCTCTGTTTGCCTTACCCTAGAAGATTAATAGTGCATTTTACTCGCCATTTCATGCGCTTTGAGATGCCGCTTAGCCCAATACGCTATCTGAAATAGGAGCGACGTAAATTGAACAATTGTGATAGAATTTCGCTGAATTCTTATATTAACCAAAATATAAAATGATCTAGTCGGGTCTCTGATTGCCCTATCATAGTAGTTTAATAGTGCATTTCACTCGTCATTTCATGCGCTTTAAGATGCCGCCTAGCCCAGTACGCTATCTGAAATATCAGCGACGTAAATTGAACAAATGTGAGAGACTTTCGCTGAATTCTTATATTAACCTTAATGTAAAGTGTTCTAATCGGGTCTCTGTTCGCCCTACCCTAGAAGATTAATAGTGCATTTTACTCGCCAATCCACGCGCTTTAAGATTCCGCCTAGCCCAGTACGCTATCTGAAATAGGAGCGACGTAAATTGAACAAATGTGATAGAATTTGGCTGAATTCTTAAATTAACCATAATATAAAATGATCTAATCGGGTCTCTGTTTGCCCTACCCTAGAAGTTTAATAGTGCATTTTACTCGCCATTTCATGCGCTTTGAGATGCCGCATAGCCCAATACGCTATCTGAAATAGGAGCGACGTAAATTGAACAAATGTGATAGAATTTCCTTGAATCCTTATATTAACCTTAATGTAAAATGATCTAATCGGGTCTCTGTTCGTCCTACCATAGAAGTCTAATGGTGCATTTCACTCGCCATTTCATGCGCTTTGAGATGCCGCTTAGCCGAATACGCTATCTGATATAGGAGCGACGTAAATTGAACAAATGTGATACTATTTCCCTGAAATCTTATATTAAACAAAATATAAACTGATCTAATCGGGTCTCTGATTGCCCTATCATAGAAGTTTAGTAGTGCATTTTACACGCCATTCCACGCGCTTTAAGTTGCCACCTAGCCCAGTACGCTATCTGAAATAGGAGCGACGTAAGTTGAACAAATGTGATAGAATTACGCTGAATTCTTATATTAACCGTAATATAAAATGATCTAATCGGGTCTCTGTTTGCCTTATCCTAGAAGTTTAATAGTGCATTTTACTCGCCATTTCATGCGCTTTGAGATGCCGCTTAGCCCAATACGCTATCTGAAATAGGAGCGACGTAAATTGAACAAATATGTTAGAGTTTCGCTGAATTCTTAAATTAACCATAATATAAAATGATCTTATCCGGTCTCTGTTTGCCCTACCCTAGAAGTTTAATAGTGCATTTCACTCGTCATTTCATGCGCTTTGAGATGCCGCTTAGCCCAATACGCTATCTGAAATAGCAGCGACGTAAGTTGAACAAATGTGATAGAATTTCGCTGAATTCTTATATTAACCAAAATATAAAATGATCTAATCGGGTCTCTGATAGCCCTATCATAGAAGTTTAATAGTGCATTTTACCCGCCATTCCACGCGCTTTAAGATGCCGCCTAACCCAGTACGCTATCTGAAATAGGAGCGACGTACGTTGAACAAATGTGATAGAATTACGCTGAATTCTTATATTAACCGTAATATAAAATGATCGAATCGGGTCTCTGTTTGCCTTATCCTAGAAGTTTAATAGTGCATTTTACTCGCCATTTCATGCGCATTGAGATGCCGCTTAGCCCAATACGCTATCTCAAATATCAGCGACGTAAATTGAACAAATGTGATAGAATTTTTCTGAATTCTTAAATAAACCATAATATGAAATGATCTAATCGGGTCTCTGTTTGCCCTACCCTAGATGTTTAATAGTGTATTTTACTCGCCATTTCATGCGCTTTGAGATGGCGCTTAGCCCAATACGCTATCTGAAATAGGAGCCACGTAAATTGAACGAATGTGATAGAATTTCGCTGGCTTCTTATATTAACCAAAATATAAAATGATCTAGTCGGGTCTCTGATAGCCCTATCATAGATGTTTAATAGTGCATTTTACTCGCCATTCCACGCGCTTTAAGATGCCGCCTAGCCCAGTACGCTATCTGAAATAGGAGCGACGTAAGTTGAACAAACGTGATAGAGTTTCGCAGAATTCTTAAATTAATCATAATATAAAATGGTCTTATCGGGTCTCTGTTTGCCCTACCCTAGAAGTTTAATAGTGCATTTTACTCGCCATTTCATGCGCTTTGAGATGCCGCCCAGCCCAGTACGCTATCTGAAATAGGAGCGACGTAAATTGAACAAATGTGATAGAATTACTCTGAATTATTTTATTAACCTTATTATAAAATGATCTAATCGGGTCTCTGTTTGCCTTACCCTAGAAGATTAATAGTGCATTTTACTCGCCATTTCATGCGCTTTGAGATGCCGCTTAGCCCAATACGCTATCTGAAATAGGAGCGACGTAAATTGAACAAATGTGATAGAATTTCGCTGAATTCTTATATTAACCAAAATATAAAATGATCTAGTCGGGTCTCTGATTGCCCTATCATAGTAGTTTAATAGTGCATTTCACTCGACATTTCATGCGCTTTAAGATGCCGCCTAGCCCAGTACGCTATCTGAAATATCAGCGACGTAAATTGAACAAATGTGAGAGACTTTCGCTGAATTCTTATATTAACCTTAATGTAAAGTGTTCTAATCGGGTCTCTGTTCGCCCTACCCTAGAAGATTAATAGTGCATTTTACTCGCCAATCCACGCGCTTTAAGATTCCGCCTAGCCCAGTACGCTATCTGAAATAGGAGCGACGTAAATTGAACAAATGTGATAGAATTTGGCTGAATTCTTAAATTAACCATAATATAAAATGATCTAATCGGGTCTCTGTTTGCCCTATCCTAGAAGTTTAATAGTGCATTTTACTCGCCATTTCATGCGCTTTGAGATGCCGCATAGCCCAATACGCTATCTGAAATAGGAGCGACGTAAATTGAACAAATGTGATAGAATTTCCCTGAATCCTTATATTAACCTTAATGTAAAATGATCTAATCGGGTCTCTGTTCGTCCTACCATAGAAGTCTAATGGTGCATTTCACTCGCCATTTCATGCGCTTTGAGATGCTGCTTAGCCGAATACGCTATCTGATATAGGAGCGACGTAAATTGAACAAATGTGATACTATTTCCATGAAATCTTATATTAAACAAAATATAAACTGATCTAATCGGGTCTCTGATTGCCCTATCATAGAAGTTTAGTAGTGCATTTTACTCGCCATTCCACTCGCTTTAAGTTGCCGCCTAGCCCAGTACGCTATCTGAAATAGGAGCGACGTAAGTTGAACAAATGTGATAGAATTTTGCTGAATTCTTAAATTAACCATAATATAAAATGATCTAATTGGGTCTCTGTTTGCCCTACCCTAGAAGTTTAATAGTGCATTTTAGTCGCCATTTCATGCGCTTTGAGATCCGGCTTAGCCCAATACGCTATCTGAAATAGGAGCGACGTAAATTGAACAAATGTGATAGAATTTCCCTGAAATCTTATATTAATCGAAATATAAAATGATCTAATCGGGTCTCTGATTGCCCTATCATAGAAGATTAGTAGTGCATTTTACTCGCCATTCCACGCGCTTTAAGATGCCGCCTAGCCCAGTATGCTATCTGAAATAGGAGCGACGTAACTTGAACAAATGTGATAGAATTACGCTGAATTCTTATATTAACCGTAATATAAAATGATCTAATCGGGTCTCTGTTTGCCTTATCCTAGAAGTTTAATAGCGCATTTTACTCGCCATTTCATGCGCTTTGAGATGGCGCTTAGCCCAATACGCTATTTGGAATAGGAGCGACGTAAATTGAACAAATGTGATAGAATTTCCGTGAATTCTTATATTAACCTTAATGTAAAATGATCCAATCGGGTCTCTGTTCGCCCTACCATAGAAGTCTAATAGTGCATTTCACTCGCCATTTCATGCGCTTTGAGATGCCGCTTAGCCCAATACGCTATCTGAAATAGGAGCGACGTAAGTTGAAGAAATGTGATAGAATTACGCTGAATTCTTTTATTAACCATAATGTAAAATGATCTGCTCGGGTCTCTGTTCGCCCTAGCCTAGAAGTTTAATAGTGCATTTTATTCGCCATTTCATGCGCTTTGAGATGCCGCTTAGCCCAATACGCTATCTGAAATTGGAGCGACGTAAATTGAACAAATGTGATAGAATTTCGCTGAATTCTTAAATTAACCATAATATAAAATGATCTAATCGGGTCTCTGCTTGCGCTACCCTAGAAGTTTAATAGTGCATTTCACTCGTCACTTCAAGCGCTTTGAGATGCCGCTAAGCCCAATAAGCTATCTGAAATAGGAGCGACGTAAATTGAACAAATGTGATAGAATTTCGCAGAATTCTTATGTTAACCAAAATATAAAATGATCTAATCTGATCTCTGTTCGCCATAGCCTAGAAGTTTAATAGTGCATTTTGCTCGCCATTTCATGCGCTTTGAGATGCCGCTTAGCCCAATACGCTATCTGAAATAGGAGCGACGTAAATTGAACAAATGTGATAGAATTTCCCTGAAATCTTATATTAAACAAAATATAAAATGATCTAGTCGGGTCTCTGATTGCCCTATCATAGAAGTTTAATAGTGCATTTTACTCGCCCTTCCACGCGCTTTAAGATGCCGCCTAGCCCAGTACGCTATCTCAAATAGGAGCGACGTATGTTGAACAAATGTGATAGAATTACGCTGAATTCTTATATTAACAGTAATATAAAATGATCTAATCGGGTCTCTGTTCGCCCTACCCTAGAAGATTAATAGTGCATTTCACTCGACATTTCATGCGCTTTGAGATGCCGCTTAGCCCAATAAGCTATCTGAAATAGGAGCGACGTAAATTGAACAAATGTGATAGAATTTTTCTGAATTCTTAAATAAACTATAATATGAAATGATCTAATCGGGTCTCTGTTTGCCCTACCCTACAAGTTTAGCACTGCATTTTACTCGCCATTTCATGCGCTTTGAGATGCCGCTTAGCCCAATACGATATCTGAAATAGGAGCGACGTAAATTGAACAAATGTGATAGAATTTCCCTGAATACTTATATTAACCTTAATGTAAAATGATCTAATCGCGTCTCTGTTCGCCCTACCCTAGAAGTTTAATAGTGCATTTCACTCGCAATTTCATGCGCTTTGAGATGGCGCTTAGACCAATACGCTATCTGAAATAGGAGCGACGTAAATTGAACAAATGTGATAGAATTTCCCTGAATTCTTATATTAACCTCAATGTAAAATGATCTAATCGGGCCTTCGTTCGCCCTACCCTAGAAGTTTAGCAGTGCATTTTACTCGCCATTTCATGCGCTTTGAGATGTCGCTTAGCCCAATACGATATCTGAAATAGGAGCGACGTAAATTGAACGAATGTGATAGAATTTCGCTGAATTCTTATATTAACCAAAATATAAAATGATCTAATCTGGTCTCTGATTGCCCTATCACAGAAGGTTAATAGTGCATTTTACTCGCCATTCCACGCGCTTTAAGATGCCGCCTAGCCCAGTACGCTGTCTGAAATAGAAGCGACGTAAATTGAACAAGTGTGATAGAATCTCGCTGAATACTTATATTAACCTTAATGTAAAATGATCTAATCGGGTCTCTGTTCGCCCTACCCTAGAAGTTTAATAGTGCATTTCACTCGTCATTTCATGCGCTTTGAGATGACGCTTAACCCAACACGCTATCTGAAATAGGAGCGACGTAAGTTGAACAAATGTGACAGAATTACGCTGCATTCTTATATTCACCTTAATGTAAAATGATCTCTTCGGGTCTCTGTTCACCCTACCCTAGATGTATAATAGTGCATATCACTCGTCATTTCATGCGCTTTGAGATGCCGCTTAGCCCAATACGATATCTGAAATAGGAGCGACGTAAATTGAACAAATGTGATTGAATTTCCCTGAATTCTTATATTAACCAAAATATAAAATAATCTAATCGGGTCTCTGATTGCCCTATCATAGAAGTTTAATAGTGCATTTTACTCGCCATTTCACGCGCTCTAAGATGCCGCCTAGCCCAGTACGCTATCTGAAATAGGAGCGACGTAAATTGAACAAATGCGATAGAATTACGCTGAATTCTTATATTAACCGTAATATAAAATGAACAAATCGGGTCTCCGTTTGCCTTATCCTAGAAGTTTAATAGCGCATTTTACGCGCCATTTCATGCGCTTTGAGATGCCGCTTAGCCCAATACGCTATCTGAAATATGAGCGACGCAAATTGAACAAATGTGATAGAATTTCGCTGAATTCTTATATTAACCGTAATATAAAATGATCTAATCGGGTCTCTGTTTGCTCTACCCTAGAAGTTTAATAGTGCATTTTACTCGCAATTTCATGCGCTTTGAGGTGCCGCTTAACCCAATACGCTATCTGCAATAGGAGCGACGTAAATTGAACAAATGTGATAGAATATCGCTGAATTCTTAAATTAACTATAATATAAAATGATCTAATCGGGTCACTGATTGCCCTACCCTAGAAGTTTAATAGTGCATTTTACGCGCCATTTCATGCGCCTTGAGATGCCGCTTAGCCCAATACGCTATCGGAAATATGAGCGACGTAAATTGAACAAATGTGATAGAATTTCGCTGAATTCTTATATTAACAAAAATATAAATTGATCTAATCGGGTCTCTGTTTGCCTTATCCTAGAAGTTTAGTATTGCATTTTACTCGCCATTTCATGCGCTTTGAGATGCCGCTTAGCCCAATACGCTATCTGAAACAGGTGCGACGTAAATTGAACAAATGTGATAGAATTTCCCTGAATTATTTTATTAACCAGAATGTAAAATGATCTAATCTGGTCTCTGTTCGCCCTACGATAGAAGTCTTATAGTGCATTTCACTCGCCATTTCATGCGCTTTGAGATGCCGCTTAGCCCAATACGCTATCTGAAATAGGAGCGACCTAAATTGAACGAATGTGATAGAATTTTGCTGAATTCTTAAATTAACCATAATATAAAATGATCTAATCGGGTCTCTGCTTGCCCTACCCTAGAAGTTTAATAGTGCATTTTACTCGTCATTTCATGCGCTTTGAGATGCCGCTTAGCCTAATACGCTATCTGAAATAGGAGCGACGTAAATTGAACAAATGTGATACTATTTCCCTGAAATCTTATATTAAACAAAATATAAGATGATCTAATCGGGTCTCTGATTGCCCTATCATAGAAGTTTAGTAGTGCATTTTACTCGCCATTTCACGCGCTTTAAGTTGCCGCCTAGCCCAGTACGCTATCTGAAATAGGAGCGACGTAAGTTGAACAAATGTGATAGAATTTTGCTGAATTCTTAAATTAACCATAATATAAAATGATCTAATCGGGTCTCTGTTTGCCCTACCCTAGAAGTTTAATAGTGCATTTCACTCGTCATTTCATGCGCTTTGAGATGCCGCTAAGCCCAATAAGCTATCTGTAATAGGAGCGACGTAAATTTTACAAATGTGATAGAATTTCGTTGAATTCTTATATTAACCAAAATATAAAATGATCTAATCGGGTCTCTGTTTGCACTACCCTAGAAGTTTAATAGTGCATTCTACTCGCCATTTCATGCGCTTTGAGATGCCGCTTAGCCCAATACGCTATCTGAAATATGAGCGACGTAAATTGAACAAATGTGATAGAATTTCCCTGAAATCTTATATTAAACAAAATATAAAATGATTTAATCGGGTCTGTGAATGCCCTATCATAGAAGCTTAATAGTGCATTTTACTCGCCATTCCACGCGGATTAAGATGCCGGCCAGCCCAGTACGCTATCTGAAATAGGAGCGACGTAATTTGAACAAATGTGATAGAATTACGCTGAATTCTTATATTAACCGTAATATAAAATGATCTAATCGGGTCTCTGTTTGCCTTATCCTAGAAGTTTAATAGCGCATTTTACTCGCCATTTCATGCCCTTTGAGATAGCGCTTAGCCCAATACGCTATTTGGAATAGGAGCGACGTAAATTGAACAAATGTGATAGAATTTCCGTGAATTCTTATATTAACCTTAATGTAAAATGATCCAATCGGGTCTCTGTTCGCCCTACCATAGAAGTCTAATAGTGCATTTCACTCGCCATTTCATGCGCTTTGAGATGCCGCTTAGCCCAATACGCTATCTGAAATAGGAGCGACGTAAGTTGAACAAATGTGATAGAATTACGCTGAATTCTTTTATTAACCATAATGTAAAATGATCTACTCGGGTCTCTGTTCGCCCTAGCCTAGAAGTTTAATAGTGCATTTTATTCGCCATTTCATGCGCTTTGTGATGCCGCTTAGCCCAATACGCTATCTGAAATAGGAGCGACGTAAATTGAACAAATGTGATAGAATTTCCCTGAAATCTTATATTAAACAAAATATAAAATGATCTAGTCGGGTCTCTGATTGCACTATCATAGAAGTTTAATAGTGCATTTTACTCGCCCTTCCACGCGCTTTAAGATGCCGCCTAGCCCAGTACGCTATCTCAAATAGGAGCGACGTATGTTGAACAAATGTGATAGAATTACGCTGAATTCTTATATTAACCGTAATATAAAATGATCTAATCGGGTCTCTGTTCGCCCTACCCTAGAAGATTACTAGTGCATTTCACTCGACATGTCATGCGCTTTGAGATGCCGCTTAGCCCAATAAGCTATCTGAAATAGGAGCGACGTAAATTGAACAAATGTGATAGAATTTTTCTGAATTCTTAAATAAACTATAATATGAAATGATCTAATCGGGTCTCTGTTTGCCCTACCCTAGAAGTTTAATAGTTCATTTCACTCGCAATTTCATGCGCTTTGAGATGGCGCTTAGACCAATACGCTATCTGAAATAGGAGCGACGTAAATTGAACAAATGTGATAGAATTTCCCTGAATTCTTATATTAACCTCAATGTAAAATGATCTAATCGGGCCTTCGTTCGCCCTACCCTAGAAGTTTAGCAGTGCATTTTACTCGCCATTTCATGCGCTTTGAGATGCCGCTTAGCCCAATACGCTATCTGAAATAGGAGCGACGTAAGTTGAACAAATGTGATAGAATTACGCTGAATTCTTTTATTAACCATAATGTAAAATGATCTACTCGGGTCTCTGTTCGCCCTAGCCTAGAAGTTTAATAGTGCATTTTATTCGCCATTTCATGCGCTTTGTGATGCCGCTTAGCCCAATACGCTATCTGAAATAGGAGCGACGTAAATTGAACAAATGTGATAGAATTTCCCTGAAATCTTATATTAAACAAAATATAAAATGATCTAGTCGGGTCTCTGATTGCACTATCATAGAAGTTTAATAGTGCATTTTACTCGCCCTTCCACGCGCTTTAAGATGCCGCCTAGCCCAGTACGCTATCTCAAATAGGAGCGACGTATGTTGAACAAATGTGATAGAATTACGCTGAATTCTTATATTAACCGTAATATAAAATGATCTAATCGGGTCTCTGTTCGCCCTACCCTAGAAGATTACTAGTGCATTTCACTCGACATTTCATGCGCTTTGAGATGCCGCTTAGCCCAATAAGCTATCTGAAATAGGAGCGACGTAAATTGAACAAATGTGATAGAATTTTTCTGAATTCTTAAATAAACTATAATATGAAATGATCTAATCGGGTCTCTGCTTGCCCTACCCTAGAAGTTTAATAGTTCATTTCACTCGCAATTTCATGCGCTTTGAGATGGCGCTTAGACCAATACGCTATCTGAAATAGGAGCGACGTAAATTGAACAAATGTGATAGAATTTCCGTGAATCCTTATATTAACCTTAATGTAAAATGATCTAATCGGGTCTCTGTTCGCCCTACCATAGAAGTCTAATGGTGCATTTCACTCGCCATTTCATGCGCTTTGAGATGCCGCTTAGCCGAACACGCTATCTGATATAGGAGCGACGTAAATTGAACAAATGTGATACTATTTCCCTG
The DNA here is from genome assembly GCA_916610135.2 of Macropis europaea. Taxonomy (NCBI): domain Eukaryota; kingdom Metazoa; phylum Arthropoda; class Insecta; order Hymenoptera; family Melittidae; genus Macropis; species Macropis europaea. The sequence continues at coordinate 40,925,569 of OU744345.1, forward strand.
AAATCTTATATTAAACAAAATATAAACTGATCTAATCGGGTCTCTGATTGCCCTATCATAGAAGTTTAGTAGTGCATTTTACACGCCATTCCACGCGCTTTAAGTTGCCGCCTAGCCCAGTACGCTATCTGAAATAGGAGCGACGTAAGTTGAACAAATGTGATAGAATTACGCTGAATTCTTATATTAACCGTAATATAAAATGATCTAATCGGGTCTCTGTTTGCCTTATCCTAGAAGTTTAATAGTGCATTTTACTCGCCATTTCATGCGCATTGAGATGCCGCTTAGCCCAATACGCTATCTGAAATAGGAGCGACGTAAATTGAACAAATATGTTAGAGTTTCGCTGAATTCTTAAATTAACCATAATATAAAATGATCTTATCCGGTCTCTGTTTGCCCTACCCTAGAAGTTTAATAGTGCATTTCACTCGTCATTTCATGCGCTTTGAGATGCCGCTTAGCCCAATACGCTATCTGAAATAGCAGCGACGTAAGTTGAACAAATGTGATAGAATTTCGCTGAATTCTTATATTAACCAAAATATAAAATGATCTAATCGGGTCTCTGATAGCCCTATCATAGAAGTTTAATAGTGCATTTTACCCGCCATTCCACGCGCTTTAAGATGCCGCCTAACCCAGTACGCTATCTGAAATAGGAGCGACGTACGTTGAACAAATGTGATAGAATTACGCTGAATTCTTATATTAACCGTAATATAAAATGAACGAATCGGGTCTCTGTTTGCCTTATCCTAGAAGTTTAATAGTGCATTTTACTCGCCATTTCATGCGCATTGAGATGCCGCTTAGCCCAATACGCTATCTGAAATATCAGCGACGTAAATTGAACAAATGTGATAGAATTTTTCTGAATTCTTAAATAAACCATAATATGAAATGATCTAATCGGGTCTCTGTTTGCCCTACCCTAGATGTTTAATAGTGTATTTTACTCGCCATTTCATGCGCTTTGAGATGGCGCTTAGCCCAATACGCTATCTGAAATAGGAGCCACGTAAATTGAACGAATGTGATAGAATTTCGCTGGCTTCTTATATTAACCAAAATATAAAATGATCTAGTCGGGTCTCTGATAGCCCTATCATAGATGTTTAATAGTGCATTTTACTCGCCATTCCACGCGCTTTAAGATGCCGCCTAGCCCAGTACGCTATCTGAAATAGGAGCGACGTAAGTTGAACAAACGTGATAGAGTTTCGCAGAATTCTTAAATTAATCATAATATAAAATGGTCTTATCGGGTCTCTGTTTGCCCTACCCTAGAAGTTTAATAGTGCATTTTACTCGCCATTTCATGCGCTTTGAGATGCCGCCCAGCCCAGTACGCTATCTGAAATAGGAGCGACGTAAATTGAACAAATGTGATAGAATTACTCTGAATTATTTTATTAACCTTATTATAAAATGATCTAATCGGGTCTCTGTTTGCCTTACCCTAGAAGATTAATAGTGCATTTTACTCGCCATTTCATGCGCTTTGAGATGCCGCTTAGCCCAATACGCTATCTGAAATAGGAGCGACGTAAATTGAACAATTGTGATAGAATTTCGCTGAATTCTTATATTAACCAAAATATAAAATGATCTAGTCGGGTCTCTGATTGCCCTATCATAGTAGTTTAATAGTGCATTTCACTCGTCATTTCATGCGCTTTAAGATGCCGCCTAGCCCAGTACGCTATCTGAAATATCAGCGACGTAAATTGAACAAATGTGAGAGACTTTCGCTGAATTCTTATATTAACCTTAATGTAAAGTGTTCTAATCGGGTCTCTGTTCGCCCTACCCTAGAAGATTAATAGTGCATTTTACTCGCCAATCCACGCGCTTTAAGATTCCGCCTAGCCCAGTACGCTATCTGAAATAGGAGCGACGTAAATTGAACAAATGTGATAGAATTTGGCTGAATTCTTAAATTAACCATAATATAAAATGATCTAATCGGGTCTCTGTTTGCCCTACCCTAGAAGTTTAATAGTGCATTTTACTCGCCATTTCATGCGCTTTGAGATGCCGCATAGCCCAATACGCTATCTGAAATAGGAGCGACGTAAATTGAACAAATGTGATAGAATTTCCTTGAATCCTTATATTAACCTTAATGTAAAATGATCTAATCGGGTCTCTGTTCGTCCTACCATAGAAGTCTAATGGTGCATTTCACTCGCCATTTCATGCGCTTTGAGATGCCGCTTAGCCGAATACGCTATCTGAAATAGGAGCGACGTAAATTGAACAAATGTGATACTATTTCCCTGAAATCTTATATTAAACAAAATATAAACTGATCTAATCGGGTCTCTGATTGCCCTATCATAGAAGTTTAGTAGTGCATTTTACACGCCATTCCACGCGCTTTAAGTTGCCACCTAGCCCAGTACGCTATCTGAAATAGGAGCGACGTAAGTTGAACAAATGTGATAGAATTACGCTGAATTCTTATATTAACCGTAATATAAAATGATCTAATCGGGTCTCTGTTTGCCTTATCCTAGAAGTTTAATAGTGCATTTTACTCGCCATTTCATGCGCATTGAGATGCCGCTTAGCCCAATACGCTATCTGAAATAGGAGCGACGTAAATTGAACAAATATGTTAGAGTTTCGCTGAATTCTTAAATTAACCATAATATAAAATGATCTTATCCGGTCTCTGTTTGCCCTACCCTAGAAGTTTAATAGTGCATTTCACTCGTCATTTCATGCGCTTTGAGATGCCGCTTAGCCCAATACGCTATCTGAAATAGCAGCGACGTAAGTTGAACAAATGTGATAGAATTTCGCTGAATTCTTATATTAACCAAAATATAAAATGATCTAATCGGGTCTCTGATAGCCCTATCATAGAAGTTTAATAGTGCATTTTACCCGCCATTCCACGCGCTTTAAGATGCCGCCTAGCCCAGTACGCTATCTGAAATAGGAGCGACGTACGTTGAACAAATGTGATAGAATTACGCTGAATTCTTATATTAACCGTAATATAAAATGAACGAATCGGGTCTCTGTTTGCCTTATCCTAGAAGTTTAATAGTGCATTTTACTCGCCATTTCATGCGCATTGAGATGCCGCTTAGCCCAATACGCTATCTGAAATATCAGCGACGTAAATTGAACAAATGTGATAGAATTTTTCTGAATTCTTAAATAAACCATAATATGAAATGATCTAATCGGGTCTCTGTTTGCCCTACCCTAGATGTTTAATAGTGTATTTTACTCGCCATTTCATGCGCTTTGAGATGGCGCTTAGCCCAATACGCTATCTGAAATAGGAGCCACGTAAATTGAACGAATGTGATAGAATTTCGCTGGCTTCTTATATTAACCAAAATATAAAATGATCTAGTCGGGTCTCTGATAGCCCTATCATAGATGTTTAATAGTGCATTTTACTCGCCATTCCACGCGCTTTAAGATGCCGCCTAGCCCAGTACGCTATCTGAAATAGGAGCGACGTAAGTTGAACAAACGTGATAGAGTTTCGCAGAATTCTTAAATTAATCATAATATAAAATGGTCTTATCGGGTCTCTGTTTGCCCTACCCTAGAAGTTTAATAGTGCATTTTACTCGCCATTTCATGCGCTTTGAGATGCCGCCCAGCCCAGTACGCTATCTGAAATAGGAGCGACGTAAATTGAACAAATGTGATAGAATTACTCTGAATTATTTTATTAACCTTATTATAAAATGATCTAATCGGGTCTCTGTTTGCCTTACCCTAGAAGATTAATAGTGCTTTTTACTCGCCATTTCATGCGCTTTGAGATGCCGCTTAGCCCAATACGCTATCTGAAATAGGAGCGACGTAAATTGAACAATTGTGATAGAATTTCGCTGAATTCTTATATTAACCAAAATATAAAATGATCTAGTCGGGTCTCTGATTGCCCTATCATAGTAGTTTAATAGTGCATTTCACTCGTCATTTCATGCGCTTTAAGATGCCGCCTAGCCCAGTACGCTATCTGAAATATCAGCGACGTAAATTGAACAAATGTGAGAGACTTTCGCTGAATTCTTATATTAACCTTAATGTAAAGTGTTCTAATCGGGTCTCTGTTCGCCCTACCCTAGAAGATTAATAGTGCATTTTACTCGCCATTCCACGCGCTTTAAGATTCCGCCTAGCCCAGTACGCTATCTGAAATAGGAGCGACGTAAATTGAACAAATGTGATAGAATTTGGCTGAATTCTTAAATTAACCATAATATAAAATGATCTAATCGGGTCTCTGTTTGCCCTATCCTAGAAGTTTAATAGTGCATTTTACTCGCCATTTCATGCGCTTTGAGATGCCGCATAGCCCAATACGCTATCTGAAATAGGAGCGACGTAAATTGAACAAATGTGATAGAATTTCCTTGAATCCTTATATTAACCTTAATGTAAAATGATCTAATCGGGTCTCTGTTCGTCCTACCATAGAAGTCTAATGGTGCATTTCACTCGCCATTTCATGCGCTTTGAGATGCTGCTTAGCCGAATACGCTATCTGATATAGGAGCGACGTAAATTGAACAAATGTGATACTATTTCCATGAAATCTTATATTAAACAAAATATAAACTGATCTAATCGGGTCTCTGATTGCCCTATCATAGAAGTTTAGTAGTGCATTTTACTCGCCATTCCACTCGCTTTAAGTTGCCGCCTAGCCCAGTACGCTATCTGAAATAGGAGCGACGTAAGTTGAACAAATGTGATAGAATTTTGCTGAATTCTTAAATTAACCATAATATAAAATGATCTAATCGGGTCTCTGTTTGCCCTACCCTAGAAGTTTAATAGTGCATTTTAGTCGCCATTTCATGCGCTTTGAGATCCGGCTTAGCCCAATACGCTATCTGAAATAGGAGCGACGTAAATTGAACAAATGTGATAGAATTTCCCTGAAATCTTATATTAATCGAAATATAAAATGATCTAATCGGGTCTCTTATTGCCCTATCATAGAAGATTAGTAGTGCATTTTACTCGCCATTCCACGCGCTTTAAGATGCCGCCTAGCCCAGTATGCTATCTGAAATAGGAGCGACGTAACTTGAACAAATGTGATAGAATTACGCTGAATTCTTATATTAACCGTAATATAAAATGATCTAATCGGGTCTCTGTTTGCCTTATCCTAGAAGTTTAATAGCGCATTTTACTCGCCATTTCATGCGCTTTGAGATGGCGCTTAGCCCAATACGCTATTTGGAATAGGAGCGACGTAAATTGAACAAATGTGATAGAATTTCCGTGAATTCTTATATTAACCTTAATGTAAAATGATCCAATCGGGTCTCTGTTCGCCCTACCATAGAAGTCTAATAGTGCATTTCACTCGCCATTTCATGCGCTTTGAGATGCCGCTTAGCCCAATACGCTATCTGAAATAGGAGCGACGTAAGTTGAAGAAATGTGATAGAATTACGCTGAATTCTTTTATTAACCATAATGTAAAATGATCTGCTCGGGTCTCTGTTCGCCCTAGCCTAGAAGTTTAATAGTGCATTTTATTCGCCATTTCATGCGCTTTGAGATGCCGCTTAGCCCAATACGCTATCTGAAATTGGAGCGACGTAAATTGAACAAATGTGATAGAATTTCGCTGAATTCTTAAATTAACCATAATATAAAATGATCTAATCGGGTCTCTGCTTGCGCTACCCTAGAAGTTTAATAGTGCATTTCACTCGTCACTTCAAGCGCTTTGAGATGCCGCTAAGCCCAATAAGCTATCTGAAATAGGAGCGACGTAAATTGAACAAATGTGATAGAATTTCGCAGAATTCTTATGTTAACCAAAATATAAAATGATCTAATCTGATCTCTGTTCGCCATAGCCTAGAAGTTTAATAGTGCATTTCACTCGCCATTTCATGCGCTTTGAGATGCCGCTTAGCCCAATACGCTATCTGAAATAGGAGCGACGTAAATTGAACAAATGTGATAGAATTTCCCTGAAATCTTATATTAAACAAAATATAAAATGATCTAGTCGGGTCTCTGATTGCCCTATCATAGAAGTTTAATAGTGCATTTTACTCGCCCTTCCACGCGCTTTAAGATGCCGCCTAGCCCAGTACGCTATCTGAAATAGGAGCGACGTATGTTGAACAAATGTGATAGAATTACGCTGAATTCTTATATTAACAGTAATATAAAATGATCTAATCGGGTCTCTGTTCGCCCTACCCTAGAAGATTACTAGTGCATTTCACTCGACATTTCATGCGCTTTGAGATGCCGCTTAGCCCAATAAGCTATCTGAAATAGGAGCGACGTAAATTGAACAAATGTGATAGAATTTTTCTGAATTCTTAAATAAACTATAATATGAAATGATCTAATCGGGTCTCTGTTTGCCCTACCCTACAAGTTTAGCACTGCATTTTACTCGCCATTTCATGCGCTTTGAGATGCCGCTTAGCCCAATACGATATCTGAAATAGGAGCGACGTAAATTGAACAAATGTGATAGAATTTCCCTGAATACTTATATTAACCTTAATGTAAAATGATCTAATCGCGTCTCTGTTCGCCCTACCCTAGAAGTTTAATAGTGCATTTCACTCGCAATTTCATGCGCTTTGAGATGGCGCTTAGACCAATACGCTATCTGAAATAGGAGCGACGTAAATTGAACAAATGTGATAGAATTTCCCTGAATTCTTATATTAACCTCAATGTAAAATGATCTAATCGGGCCTTCGTTCGCCCTACCCTAGAAGTTTAGCAGTGCATTTTACTCGCCATTTCATGCGCTTTGAGATGTCGCTTAGCCCAATACGATATCTGAAATAGGAGCGACGTAAATTGAACGAATGTGATAGAATTTCGCTGGATTCTTATATTAACCAAAATATAAAATGATCTAATCTGGTCTCTGATTGCCCTATCACAGAAGGTTAATAGTGCATTTTACTCGCCATTCCACGCGCTTTAAGATGCCGCCTAGCCCAGTACGCTGTCTGAAATAGAAGCGACGTAAATTGAACAAGTGTGATAGAATCTCGCTGAATACTTATATTAACCTTAATGTAAAATGATCTAATCGGGTCTCTGTTCGCCCTACCCTAGAAGTTTAATAGTGCATTTCACTCGTCATTTCATGCGCTTTGAGATGACGCTTAACCCAACACGCTATCTGAAATAGGAGCGACGTAAGTTGAACAAATGTGACAGAATTACGCTGCATTCTTATATTCACCTTAATGTAAAATGATCTCTTCGGGTCTCTGTTCACCCTACCCTAGATGTATAATAGTGCATATCACTCGTCATTTCATGCGCTTTGAGATGCCGCTTAGCCCAATACGATATCTGAAATAGGAGCGACGTAAATTGAACAAATGTGATTGAATTTCCCTGAATTCTTATATTAACCAAAATATAAAATAATCTAATCGGGTCTCTGATTGCCCTATCATAGAAGTTTAATAGTGCATTTTACTCGCCATTTCACGCGCTCTAAGATGCCGCCTAGCCCAGTACGCTATCTGAAATAGGAGCGACGTAAATTGAACAAATGCGATAGAATTACGCTGAATTCTTATATTAACCGTAATATAAAATGAACAAATCGGGTCTCCGTTTGCCTTATCCTAGAAGTTTAATAGCGCATTTTACGCGCCATTTCATGCGCTTTGAGATGCCGCTTAGCCCAATACGCTATCTGAAATATGAGCGACGCAAATTGAACAAATGTGATAGAATTTCACTGAATTCTTATATTAACCGTAATATAAAATGATCTAATCGGGTCTCTGTTTGCTCTACCCTAGAAGTTTAATAGTGCATTTTACTCGCAATTTCATGCGCGTTGAGGTACCGCTTAACCCAATACGCTATCTGCAATAGGAGCGACGTAAATTGAACAAATGTGATAGAATATCGCTGAATTCTTAAATTAACTATAATATAAAATGATCTAATCGGGTCACTGATTGCCCTACCCTAGAAGTTTAATAGTGCATTTTACGCGCCATTTCATGCGCCTTGAGATGCCGCTTAGCCCAATACGCTATCGGAAATATGAGCGACGTAAATTGAACAAATGTGATAGAATTTCGCTGAATTCTTATATTAACAAAAATATAAATTGATCTAATCGGGTCTCTGTTTGCCTTATCCTAGAAGTTTAGTAGTGCATTTTACTCGCCATTTCATGCGCTTTGAGATGCCGCTTAGCCCAATACGCTATCTGAAATAGGAGCGACGTAAATTGAACAAATGTGATAGAATTTCCCTGAATTATTTTATTAACCAGAATGTAAAATGATCTAATCTGGTCTCTGTTCGCCCTACGATAGAAGTCTTATAGTGCATTTCACTCGCCATTTCATGCGCTTTGAGATGCCGCTTAGCCCAATACGCTATCTGAAATAGGAGCGACCTAAATTGAACGAATGTGATAGAATTTTGCTGAATTCTTAAATTAACCATAATATAAAATGATCTAATCGGGTCTCTGCTTGCCCTACCCTAGAAGTTTAATAGTGCATTTTACTCGTCATTTCATGCGCTTTGAGATGCCGCTTAGCCTAATACGCTATCTGAAATAGGAGCGACGTAAATTGAACAAATGTGATACAATTTCCCTGAAATCTTATATTAAACAAAATATAAGATGATCTAATCGGGTCTCTGATTGCCCTATCATAGAAGTTTAGTAGTGCATTTTACTCGCCATTTCACGCGCTTTAAGTTGCCGCCTAGCCCAGTACGCTATCTGAAATAGGAGCGACGTAAGTTGAACAAATGTGATAGAATTTTGCTGAATTCTTAAATTAACCATAATATAAAATGATCTAATCGGGTCTCTGTTTGCCCTACCCTAGAAGTTTAATAGTGCATTTCACTCGTCATTTCATGCGCTTTGAGATGCCGCTAAGCCCAATAAGCTATCTGTAATAGGAGCGACGTAAATTTTACAAATGTGATAGAATTTCGTTGAATTCTTATATTAACCAAAATATAAAATGATCTAATCGGGTCTCTGTTTGCACTACCCTAGAAGTTTAATAGTGCATTCTACTCGCCATTTCATGCGCTTTGAGATGCCGCTTAGCCCAATACGCTATCTGAAATATGAGCGACGTAAATTGAACAAATGTGATAGAATTTCCCTGAAATCTTATATTAAACAAAATATAAAATGATTTAATCGGGTCTGTGAATGCCCTATCATAGAAGCTTCATAGTGCATTTTACTCGCCATTCCACGCGGATTAAGATGCCGGCCAGCCCAGTACGCTATCTGAAATAGGAGCGACGTAATTTGAACAAATGTGATAGAATTACGCTGAATTCTTATATTAACCGTAATATAAAATGATCTAATCGGGTCTCTGTTTGCCTTATCCTAGAAGTTTAATAGCGCATTTTACTCGCCATTTCATGCCCTTTGAGATAGCGCTTAGCCCAATACGCTATTTGGAATAGGAGCGACGTAAATTGAACAAATGTGATAGAATTTCCGTGAATTCTTATATTAACCTTAATGTAAAATGATCCAATCGGGTCTCTGTTCGCCCTACCATAGAAGTCTAATAGTGCATTTCACTCGCCATTTCATGCGCTTTGAGATGCCGCTTAGCCCAATACGCTATCTGAAATAGGAGCGACGTAAGTTGAACAAATGTGATAGAATTACGCTGAATTCTTTTATTAACCATAATGTAAAATGATCTACTCGGGTCTCTGTTCGCCCTAGCCTAGAAGTTTAATAGTGCATTTTATTCGCCATTTCATGCGCTTTGTGATGCCGCTTAGCCCAATACGCTATCTGAAATAGGAGCGACGTAAATTGAACAAATGTGATAGAATTTCCCTGAAATCTTATATTAAACAAAATATAAAATGATCTAGTCGGGTCTCTGATTGCACTATCATAGAAGTTTAATAGTGCATTTTACTCGCCCTTCCACGCGCTTTAAGATGCCGCCTAGCCCAGTACGCTATCTCAAATAGGAGCGACGTATGTTGAACAAATGTGATAGAATTACGCTGAATTCTTATATTAACCGTAATATAAAATGATCTAATCGGGTCTCTGTTCGCCCTACCCTAGAAGATTACTAGTGCATTTCACTCGACATGTCATGCGCTTTGAGATGCCGCTTAGCCCAATAAGCTATCTGAAATAGGAGCGACGTAAATTGAACAAATGTGATAGAATTTTTCTGAATTCTTAAATAAACTATAATATGAAATGATCTAATCGGGTCTCTGCTTGCCCTACCCTAGAAGTTTAATAGTTCATTTCACTCGCAATTTCATGCGCTTTGAGATGGCGCTTAGACCAATACGCTATCTGAAATAGGAGCGACGTAAATTGAACAAATGTGATAGAATTTCCCTGAATTCTTATATTAACCTCAATGTAAAATGATCTAATCGGGCCTTCGTTCGCCCTACCCTAGAAGTTTAGCAGTGCATTTTACTCGCCATTTCATGCGCTTTGAGATGCCGCTTAGCCCAATACGCTATCTGAAATAGGAGCGACGTAAGTTGAACAAATGTGATAGAATTACGCTGAATTCTTATATTAACCATAATGTAAAATGATCTACTCGGGTCTCTGTTCGCCCTAGCCTAGAAGTTTAATAGTGCATTTTATTCGCCATTTCATGCGCTTTGTGATGCCGCTTAGCCCAATACGCTATCTGAAATAGGAGCGACGTAAATTGAACAAATGTGATAGAATTTCCCTGAAATCTTATATTAAACAAAATATAAAATGATCTAGTCGGGTCTCTGATTGCACTATCATAGAAGTTTAATAGTGCATTTTACTCGCCCTTCCACGCGCTTTAAGATGCCGCCTAGCCCAGTACGCTATCTCAAATAGGAGCGACGTATGTTGAACAAATGTGATAGAATTACGCTGAATTCTTATATTAACCGTAATATAAAATGATCTAATCGGGTCTCTGTTCGCCCTACCCTAGAAGATTACTAGTGCATTTCACTCGACATTTCATGCGCTTTGAGATGCCGCTTAGCCCAATAAGCTATCTGAAATAGGAGCGACGTAAATTGAACAAATGTGATAGAATTTTTCTGAATTCTTAAATAAACTATAATATGAAATGATCTAATCGGGTCTCTGCTTGCCCTACCCTAGAAGTTTAATAGTTCATTTCACTCGCAATTTCATGCGCTTTGAGATGGCGCTTAGACCAATACGCTATCTGAAATAGGAGCGACGTAAATTGAACAAATGTGATAGAATTTCCCTGAATTCTTATATTAACCTCAATGTAAAATGATCTAATCGGGCCTTCGTTCGCCCTACCCTAGAAGTTTAGCAGTGCATTTTACTCGCCATTTCATGCGCTTTGAGATGCCGCTTAGCCCAATACGCTATCTGAAATAGGAGCGACGTAAGTTGAACAAATGTGATAGAATTACGCTGAATTCTTTTATTAACCATAATGTAAAATGATCTACTCGGGTCTCTGTTCGCCCTAGCCTAGAAGTTTAATAGTGCATTTTATTCGCCATTTCATGCGCTTTGTGATGCCGCTTAGCCCAATACGCTATCTGAAATAGGAGCGACGTAAATTGAACAAATGTGATAGAATTTCCCTGAAATCTTATATTAAACAAAATATAAAATGATCTAGTCGGGTCTCTGATTGCACTATCATAGAAGTTTAATAGTGCATTTTACTCGCCCTTCCACGCGCTTTAAGATGCCGCCTAGCCCAGTACGCTATCTCAAATAGGAGCGACGTATGTTGAACAAATGTGATAGAATTACGCTGAATTCTTATATTAACCGTAATATAAAATGATCTAATCGGGTCTCTGTTCGCCCTACCCTAGAAGATTACTAGTGCATTTCACTCGACATTTCATGCGCTTTGAGATGCCGCTTAGCCCAATAAGCTATCTGAAATAGGAGCGACGTAAATTGAACAAATGTGATAGAATTTTTCTGAATTCTTAAATAAACTATAATATGAAATGATCTAATCGGGTCTCTGCTTGCCCTACCCTAGAAGTTTAATAGTTCATTTCACTCGCAATTTCATGCGCTTTGAGATGGCGCTTAGACCAATACGCTATCTGAAATAGGAGCGACGTAAATTGAACAAATGTGATAGAATTTCCCTGAATTCTTATATTAACCTCAATGTAAAATGATCTAATCGGGCCTTCGTTCGCCCTACCCTAGAAGTTTAGCAGTGCATTTTACTCGCCATTTCATGCGCTTTGAGATGTCGCTTAGCCCAATACGATATCTGAAATAGGAGCGACGTAAATTGAACGAATGTGATAGAATTTCGCTGGATTCTTATATTAACCAAAATATAAAATGATCTAATCGGGTATCCGATAGCCCTATCATAGAAGTTTAGTAGTGCATTTTACTCGCCATTCCACGCGCTTTAAGATGCCGCCTAGCACAGTATGCTATCTGAAATAGGAGCGACGTAAGTTGAACAAATGTGATAGAATTACGCTGAATTCTTATATTAACCGTAATATAAAATGATCTAATCGGGTCTCTGTTTGCCTCATCCTAGAAGTTTAATAGTGCATTTTACTCGCCATTTCATGCGCATTGAGATGCCGCTTAGCCCAATACGCTATCTGAAATAGGAGCGACGTAAATTGAACAAATATGTTAGAGTTTCGCTGAATTCTTAAATTAACCATAATATAAAATGATCTTATCCGGTCTCTGTTTGCCCTACCCTAGAAGTTTAATAGTGCATTTCACTCGTCATTTCATGCGCTTTGAGATGCCGCTTAGCCCAATACGCTATCTGAAATAGCAGCGACGTAAGTTGAACAAATGTGATAGAATTTCGCTGAATTCTTATATTAACCAAAATATAAAATGATCTAATCGGGTCTCTGATAGCCCTATCATAGAAGTTTAATAGTGCATTTTACCCGCCATTCCACGCGCTTTAAGATGCCGCCTAACCCAGTACGCTATCTGAAATAGGAGCGACGTACGTTGAACAAATGTGATAGAATTACGCTGAATTCTTATATTAACCGTAATATAAAATGAACGAATCGGGTCTCTGTTTGCCTTATCCTAGAAGTTTAATAGTGCATTTTACTCGCCATTTCATGCGCATTGAGATGCCGCTTAGCCCAATACGCTATCTGAAATATCAGCGACGTAAATTGAACAAATGTGATAGAATTTTTCTGAATTCTTAAATAAACCATAATATGAAATGATCTAATCGGGTCTCTGTTTGCCCTACCCTAGATGTTTAATAGTGTATTTTACTCGCCATTTCATGCGCTTTGAGATGGCGCTTAGCCCAATACGCTATCTGAAATAGGAGCGACGTAAATTGAACGAATGTGATAGAATTTCGCTGGCTTCTTATATTAACCAAAATATAAAATGATCTAGTCGGGTCTCTGATAGCCCTATCATAGATGTTTAATAGTGCATTTTACTCGCCATTCCACGCGCTTTAAGATGCCGCCTAGCCCAGTACGCTATCTGACATAGGAGCGACGTAAGTTGAACAAACGTGATAGAGTTTCGCAGAATTCTTAAATTAATCATAATATAAAATGGTCTTATCGGGTCTCTGTTTGCCCTACCCTAGAAGTTTAATAGTGCATTTTACTCGCCATTTCATGCGCTTTGAGATGCCGCCCAGCCCAGTACGCTATCTGAAATAGGAGCGACGTAAGTTGAACAAATGTGATAGAATTACTCTGAATTATTTTATTAACCGTAATATAAAATTATCTAATCGGGTCTCTGTTTGCCCTACCCTAGAAGTTTAATGGTGCACTTTGCTCGCCACTTCATGCGCTTTGAGATGGCCGTTAGCCCAATACGCTATCTGAAATAGGAGCGACGTAAATTGAACAAATGTGATAGAATTTCCCTGAATTCTTATATTAACCTTAATGTAAAATGATCTAATCGGGTCTTTGTTCGCCCTACCCCAGAAGTTAAATAGTGCATTTCACTCGTCATTTCATGCGCTTTGAGATGCCGCTTAGCCCAATAAGCTATCTGAAATAGGAGCGACGTAAATTGAACAAATGTGATAGACTTACGCTGAATTCTTATATTAACCTTATTATAAAATGATCTAATCGGGTCTCTGTTTGCCTTACCCTAGAAGATTAATAGTGCATTTTACTCGCCATTTCATGCGCTTTGAGATGCCGCTTAGCCCAATACGCTATCTGAAATAGGAGCGACGTAAATTGAACAATTGTGATAGAATTTCGCTGAATTCTTATATTAACCAAAATATAAAATGATCTAGTCGGGTCTCTGATTGCCCTATCATAGTAGTTTAATAGTGCATTTCACTCGTCATTTCATGCGCTTTAAGATGCCGCCTAGCCCAGTACGCTATCTGAAATATCAGCGACGTAAATTGAACAAATGTGAGAGACTTTCGCTGAATTCTTATATTAACCTTAATGTAAAGTGTTCTAATCGGGTCTCTGTTCGCCCTACCCTAGAAGATTAATAGTGCATTTTACTCGCCATTCCACGCGCTTTAAGATGCCGCCTAGCCCAGTACGCTATCTGACATAGGAGCGACGTAAGTTGAACAAACGTGATAGAGTTTCGCAGAATTCTTAAATTAATCATAATATAAAATGATCTAATCGGGTCTCTGTTTGCCCTACCCTAGAAGTTTAATAGTGCATTTTACTCGCCATTTCATGCGCTTTGAGATGCCGCATAGCCCAATACGCTATCTGAAATAGGAGCGACGTAAGTTGAACAAATGTGATAGAATTTTGCTGAATTCTTAAATTAACCATAATATAAAATGATCTAATCGGGTCTCTGTTCGTCCTACCATAGAAGTCTAATGGTGCATTTCACTCGCCATTTCATGCGCTTTGAGATGCCGCTTAGCCGAATACGCTATCTGATATAGGAGCGACGTAAATTGAACAAATGTGATACTATTTCCCTGAAATCTTATATTAAACAAAATATAAACTGATCTAATCGGGTCTCTGATTGCCCTATCATAGAAGTTTAGTAGTGCATTTTACTCGCCATTCCACGCGCTTTAAGTTGCCGCCTAGCCCAGTACGCTATCTGAAATAGGAGCGACGTAAGTTGAACAAATGTGATAGAATTTTGCTGAATTCTTAAATTAACCATAATATAAAATGATCTAATCGGGTCTCTGTTTGCCCTACCCTAGAAGTTTAATAGTGCATTTTAGTCGCCATTTCATGCGCTTTGAGATCCGGCTTAGCCCAATACGCTATCTGAAATAGGAGCGACGTAAATTGAACAAATGTGATAGAATTTCGCTGAATTCTTATATTAACCAAAATATAAAATGATCTAATCGGGTCTCTGTTTGCCCTACCCTAGAAGTTTAATCGTGCATTTTACACGCCATTTCATGCGCTTTGAGATGCCGCTTAGCCCAATACGCTATCTGAAATAGGAGCGACGTAAATTGAACAAATGTGATAGAATTTTTCTGAATTCTTAAATAAACCATAATATGAAATGATCTATTCGGGTCTCTGTTTGCCCTACCCTAGAAGTTTCACAGTGCATTTTACTCGCCATTTCATGCGCTTTGAGATCCGGCTTAGCCCAATACGCTATCTGAAATAGGAGCGACGTAAATTGAACAAATGTGATAGAATTTCGCTGAATTCTTATATTAACCAAAATATAAAATGATCTAATCGGGTCTCTGTTTGCCCTACCCTAGAAGTTTAATCGTGCATTTTACACGACATTTCATGCGCTTTGAGATGCCGCTTAGCCCAATACGCTATCTGAAATAGGAGCGACGTAAATTGAACAAATGTGATAGAATTTCCGTGAATCCTTATATTAACCTTAATGTAAAATGATCTAATCGGGTCTCTGTTCGCCCTACCATAGAAGTCTAATGGTGCATTTCACTCGCCATTTCATGCGCTTTGAGATGCCGCTTAGCCGAATACGCTATCTGATATAGGAGCGACGTAAATTGAACAAATGTGATACTATTTCCCTGAAATCTTATATTAAACAAAATATAAACTGATCTAATCGGGTCTCTGATTGCCCTATCATAGAAGTTTAGTAGTGCATTTTACACGCCATTCCACGCGCTTTAAGTTGCCGCCTAGCCCAGTACGCTATCTGAAATAGGAGCGACGTAAGTTGAACAAATGTGATAGAATTACGCTGAATTCTTATATTAACCGTAATATAAAATGATCTAATCGGGTCTCTGTTTGCCTTATCCTAGAAGTTTAATAGTGCATTTTACTCGCCATTTCATGCGCATTGAGATGCCGCTTAGCCCAATACGCTATCTGAAATAGGAGCGACGTAAATTGAACAAATATGTTAGAGTTTCGCTGAATTCTTAAATTAACCATAATATAAAATGATCTTATCCGGTCTCTGTTTGCCCTACCCTAGAAGTTTAATAGTGCATTTCACTCGTCATTTCATGCGCTTTGAGATGCCGCTTAGCCCAATACGCTATCTGAGATAGCAGCGACGTAAGTTGAACAAATGTGATAGAATTTCGCTGAATTCTTATATTAACCAAAATATAAAATGATCTAATCGGGTCTCTGATAGCCCTATCATAGAAGTTTAATAGTGCATTTTACCCGCCATTCCACGCGCTTTAAGATGCCGCCTAACCCAGTACGCTATCTGAAATAGGAGCGACGTACGTTGAACAAATGTGATAGAATTACGCTGAATTCTTATATTAACCGTAATATAAAATGAACGAATCGGGTCTCTGTTTGCCTTATCCTAGAAGTTTAATAGTGCATTTTACTCGCCATTTCATGCGCATTGAGATGCCGCTTAGCCCAATACGCTATCTGAAATATCAGCGACGTAAATTGAACAAATGTGATAGAATTTTTCTGAATTCTTAAATAAACCATAATATGAAATGATCTAATCGGGTCTCTGTTTGCCCTACCCTAGATGTTTAATAGTGTATTTTACTCGCCATTTCATGCGCTTTGAGATGGCGCTTAGCCCAATACGCTATCTGAAATAGGAGCCACGTAAATTGAACGAATGTGATAGAATTTCGCTGGCTTCTTATATTAACCAAAATATAAAATGATCTAGTCGGGTCTCTGATAGCCCTATCATAGATGTTTAATAGTGCATTTTACTCGCCATTCCACGCGCTTTAAGATGCCGCCTAGCCCAGTACGCTATCTGAAATAGGAGCGACGTAAGTTGAACAAACGTGATAGAGTTTCGCAGAATTCTTAAATTAATCATAATATAAAATGGTCTTATCGGGTCTCTGTTTGCCCTACCCTAGAAGTTTAATAGTGCATTTTACTCGCCATTTCATGCGCTTTGAGATGCCGCCCAGCCCAGTACGCTATCTGAAATAGGAGCGACGTAAATTGAACAAATGTGATAGAATTTCCGTGAATTCTTATATTAACCTTAATGTAAAATGATCCAATCGGGTCTCTGTTCGCCCTACCATAGAAGTCTAATAGTGCATTTCACTCGCCATTTCATGCGCTTTGAGATGCCGCTTAGCCCAATACGCTATCTGAAATAGGAGCGACGTAAGTTGAACAAATGTGAGAGACTTTCGCTGAATTCTTATATTAACCTTAATGTAAAGTGTTCTAATCGGGTCTCTGTTCGCCCTACCCTAGAAGATTAATAGTGCATTTTACTCGCCAATCCACGCGCTTTAAGATTCCGCCTAGCCCAGTACGCTATCTGAAATAGGAGCGACGTAAATTGAACAAATGTGATAGAATTTGGCTGAATTCTTAAATTAACCATAATATAAAATGATCTAATCGGGTCTCTGTTTGCCCTACCCTAGAAGTTTAATAGTGCATTTTACTCGCCATTTCATGCGCTTTGAGATGCCGGATAGCCCAATACGCTATCTGAAATAGGAGCGACGTAAATTGAACAAATGTGATAGAATTTCCTTGAATCCTTATATTAACCTTAATGTAAAATGATCTAATCGGGTCTCTGTTCGTCCTACCATAGAAGTCTAATGGTGCATTTCACTCGCCATTTCATGCGCTTTGAGATGCCGCTTAGCCGAATACGCTATCTGATATAGGAGCGACGTAAATTGAACAAATGTGATACTATTTCCCTGAAATCTTATATTAAACAAAATATAAACTGATCTAATCGGGTCTCTGATTGCCCTATCATAGAAGTTTAGTAGTGCATTTTACACGCCATTCCACGCGCTTTAAGTTGCCACCTAGCCCAGTACGCTATCTGAAATAGGAGCGACGTAAGTTGAACAAATGTGATAGAATTACGCTGAATTCTTATATTAACCGTAATATAAAATGATCTAATCGGGTCTCTGTTTGCCTTATCCTAGAAGTTTAATAGTGCATTTTACTCGCCATTTCATGCGCATTGAGATGCCGCTTAGCCCAATACGCTATCTGAAATAGGAGCGACGTAAATTGAACAAATATGTTAGAGTTTCGCTGAATTCTTAAATTAACCATAATATAAAATGATCTTATCCGGTCTCTGTTTGCCCTACCCTAGAAGTTTAATAGTGCATTTCACTCGTCATTTCATACGCTTTGAGATGCCGCTTAGCCCAATACGCTATCTGAAATAGCAGCGACGTAAGTTGAACAAATGTGATAGAATTTCGCTGAATTCTTATATTAACCAAAATATAAAATGATCTAATCGGGTCTCTGATAGCCCTATCATAGAAGTTTAATAGTGCATTTTACACGCCATTCCACGCGCTTTAAGATGCCGCCTAACCCAGTACGCTATCTGAAATAGGAGCGACGTACGTTGAACAAATGTGATAGAATTACGCTGAATTCTTATATTAACCGTAATATAAAATGAACGAATCGGGTCTCTGTTTGCCTTATCCTAGAAGTTTAATAGTGCATTTTACTCGCCATTTCATGCGCATTGAGATGCCGCCTAGCCCAGTACGCTATCTGAAATAGGAGCGACGTAAGTTGAACAAATGTGATAGAATTTTTCTGAATTCTTAAATAAACCATAATATGAAATGATCTAATCGGGTCTCTGTTTGCCCTACCCTAGATGTTTAATAGTGTATTTTACTCGCCATTTCATGCGCTTTGAGATGGCGCTTAGCCCAATACGCTATCTGAAATAGGAGCCACGTAAATTGAACGAATGTGATAGAATTTCGCTGGCTTCTTATATTAACCAAAATATAAAATGATCTAGTCGGGTCTCTGATAGCCCTATCATAGATGTTTAATAGTGCATTTTACTCGCCATTCCACGCGCTTTAAGATGCCGCCTAGCCCAGTACGCTATCTGAAATAGGAGCGACGTAAGTTGAACAAACGTGATAGAGTTTCGCAGAATTCTTAAATTAATCATAATATAAAATGGTCTTATCGGGTCTCTGTTTGCCCTACCCTAGAAGTTTAATAGTGCATTTTACTCGCCATTTCATGCGCTTTGAGATGCCGCCCAGCCCAGTACGCTATCTGAAATAGGAGCGACGTAAATTGAACAAATGTGATAGAATTACTCTGAATTATTTTATTAACCTTATTATAAAATGATCTAATCGGGTCTCTGTTTGCCTTACCCTAGAAGATTAATAGTGCATTTTACTCGCCATTTCATGCGCTTTGAGATGCCGCTTAGCCCAATACGCTATCTGAAATAGGAGCGACGTAAATTGAACAATTGTGATAGAATTTCGCTGAATTCTTATATTAACCAAAATATAAAATGATCTAGTCGGGTCTCTGATTGCCCTATCATAGTAGTTTAATAGTGCATTTCACTCGTCATTTCATGCGCTTTAAGATGCCGCCTAGCCCAGTACGCTATCTGAAATATCAGCGACGTAAATTGAACAAATGTGAGAGACTTTCGCTGAATTCTTATATTAACCTTAATGTAAAGTGTTCTAATCGGGTCTCTGTTCGCCCTACCCTAGAAGATTAATAGTGCATTTTACTCGCCAATCCACGCGCTTTAAGATTCCGCCTAGCCCACTACGCTATCTGAAATAGGAGCGACGTAAATTGAACAAATGTGATAGAATTTGGCTGAATTCTTAAATTAACCATAATATAAAATGATCTAATCGGGTCTCTGTTTGCCCTACCCTAGAAGTTTAATAGTGCATTTTACTCGCCATTTCATGCGCTTTGAGATGCCGCATAGCCCAATACGCTATCTGAAATAGGAGCGACGTAAATTGAACAAATGTGATAGAATTTCCTTGAATCCTTATATTAACCTTAATGTAAAATGATCTAATCGGGTCTCTGTTCGTCCTACCATAGAAGTCTAATGGTGCATTTCACTCGCCATTTCATGCGCTTTGAGATGCCGCTTAGCCGAATACGCTATCTGATATAGGAGCGACGTAAATTGAACAAATGTGATACTATTTCCCTGAAATCTTATATTAAACAAAATATAAACTGATCTAATCGGGTCTCTGATTGCCCTATCATAGAAGTTTAGTAGTGCATTTTACACGCCATTCCACGCGCTTTAAGTTGCCACCTAGCCCAGTACGCTATCTGAAATAGGAGCGACGTAAGTTGAACAAATGTGATAGAATTACGCTGAATTCTTATATTAACCGTAATATAAAATGATCTAATCGGGTCTCTGTTTGCCTTATCCTAGAAGTTTAATAGTGCATTTTACTCGCCATTTCATGCGCATTGAGATGCCGCTTAGCCCAATACGCTATCTGAAATAGGAGCGACGTAAATTGAACAAATATGTTAGAGTTTCGCTGAATTCTTAAATTAACCATAATATAAAATGATCTTATCCGGTCTCTGTTTGCCCTACCCTAGAAGTTTAATAGTGCATTTCACTCGTCATTTCATGCGCTTTGAGATGCCGCTTAGCCCAATACGCTATCTGAAATAGCAGCGACGTAAGTTGAACAAATGTGATAGAATTTCGCTGAATTCTTATATTAACCAAAATATAAAATGATCTAATCGGGTCTCTGATAGCCCTATCATAGAAGTTTAATAGTGCATTTTACCCGCCATTCCACGCGCTTTAAGATGCCGCCTAACCCAGTACGCTATCTGAAATAGGAGCGACGTACGTTGAACAAATGTGATAGAATTACGCTGAATTCTTATATTAACCGTAATATAAAATGAACGAATCGGGTCTCTGTTTGCCTTATCCTAGAAGTTTAATAGTGCATTTTACTCGCCATTTCATGCGCATTGAGATGCCGCTTAGCCCAATACGCTATCTGAAATATCAGCGACGTAAATTGAACAAATGTGATAGAATTTTTCTGAATTCTTAAATAAACCATAATATGAAATGATCTAATCGGGTCTCTGTTTGCCCTACCCTAGATGTTTAATAGTGTATTTTACTCGCCATTTCATGCGCTTTGAGATGGCGCTTAGCCCAATACGCTATCTGAAATAGGAGCCACGTAAATTGAACGAATGTGATAGAATTTCGCTGGCTTCTTATATTAACCAAAATATAAAATGATCTAGTCGGGTCTCTGATAGCCCTATCATAGATGTTTAATAGTGCATTTTACTCGCCATTCCACGCGCTTTAAGATGCCGCCTAGCCCAGTACGCTATCTGAAATAGGAGCGACGTAAGTTGAACAAACGTGATAGAGTTTCGCAGAATTCTTAAATTAATCATAATATAAAATGGTCTTATCGGGTCTCTGTTTGCCCTACCCTAGAAGTTTAATAGTGCATTTTACTCGCCATTTCATGCGCTTTGAGATGCCGCCCAGCCCAGTACGCTATCTGAAATAGGAGCGACGTAAATTGAACAAATGTGATAGAATTACTCTGAATTATTTTATTAACCTTATTATAAAATGATCTAATCGGGTCTCTGTTTGCCTTACCCTAGAAGATTAATAGTGCATTTTACTCGCCATTTCATGCGCTTTGAGATGCCGCTTAGCCCAATACGCTATCTGAAATAGGAGCGACGTAAATTGAACAATTGTGATAGAATTTCGCTGAATTCTTATATTAACCAAAATATAAAATGATCTAGTCGGGTCTCTGATTGCCCTATCATAGTAGTTTAATAGTGCATTTCACTCGTCATTTCATGCGCTTTAAGATGCCGCCTAGCCCAGTACGCTATCTGAAATATCAGCGACGTAAATTGAACAAATGTGAGAGACTTTCGCTGAATTCTTATATTAACCTTAATGTAAAGTGTTCTAATCGGGTCTCTGTTCGCCCTACCCTAGAAGATTAATAGTGCATTTTACTCGCCAATCCACGCGCTTTAAGATTCCGCCTAGCCCAGTACGCTATCTGAAATAGGAGCGACGTAAATTGAACAAATGTGATAGAATTTGGCTGAATTCTTAAATTAACCATAATATAAAATGATCTAATCGGGTCTCTGTTTGCCCTATCCTAGAAGTTTAATAGTGCATTTTACTCGCCATTTCATGCGCTTTGAGATGCCGCATAGCCCAATACGCTATCTGAAATAGGAGCGACGTAAATTGAACAAATGTGATAGAATTTCCTTGAATCCTTATATTAACCTTAATGTAAAATGATCTAATCGGGTCTCTGTTCGTCCTACCATAGAAGTCTAATGGTGCATTTCACTCGCCATTTCATGCGCTTTGAGATGCTGCTTAGCCGAATACGCTATCTGATATAGGAGCGACGTAAATTGAACAAATGTGATACTATTTCCATGAAATCTTATATTAAACAAAATATAAACTGATCTAATCGGGTCTCTGATTGCCCTATCATAGAAGTTTAGTAGTGCATTTTACTCGCCATTCCACTCGCTTTATGTTGCCGCCTAGCCCAGTACGCTATCTGAAATAGGAGCGACGTAAGTTGAACAAATGTGATAGAATTTTGCTGAATTCTTAAATTAACCATAATATAAAATGATCTAATTGGGTCTCTGTTTGCCCTACCCTAGAAGTTTAATAGTGCATTTTAGTCGCCATTTCATGCGCTTTGAGATCCGGCTTAGCCCAATACGCTATCTGAAATAGGAGCGACGTAAATTGAACAAATGTGATAGAATTTCCCTGAAATCTTATATTAATCGAAATATAAAATGATCTAATCGGGTCTCTTATTGCCCTATCATAGAAGATTAGTAGTGCATTTTACTCGCCATTCCACGCGCTTTAAGATGCCGCCTAGCCCAGTATGCTATCTGAAATAGGAGCGACGTAACTTGAACAAATGTGATAGAATTACGCTGAATTCTTATATTAACCGTAATATAAAATGATCTAATCGGGTCTCTGTTTGCCTTATCCTAGAAGTTTAATAGCGCATTTTACTCGCCATTTCATGCGCTTTGAGATGGCGCTTAGCCCAATACGCTATTTGGAATAGGAGCGACGTAAATTGAACAAATGTGATAGAATTTCCGTGAATTCTTATATTAACCTTAATGTAAAATGATCCAATCGGGTCTCTGTTCGCCCTACCATAGAAGTCTAATAGTGCATTTCACTCGCCATTTCATGCGCTTTGAGATGCCGCTTAGCCCAATACGCTATCTGAAATAGGAGCGACGTAAGTTGAAGAAATGTGATAGAATTACGCTGAATTCTTTTATTAACCATAATGTAAAATGATCTGCTCGGGTCTCTGTTCGCCCTAGCCTAGAAGTTTAATAGTGCATTTTATTCGCCATTTCATGCGCTTTGAGATGCCGCTTAGCCCAATACGCTATCTGAAATTGGAGCGACGTAAATTGAACAAATGTGATAGAATTTCGCTGAATTCTTAAATTAACCATAATATAAAATGATCTAATCGGGTCTCTGCTTGCGCTACCCTAGAAGTTTAATAGTGCATTTCACTCGTCACTTCAAGCGCTTTGAGATGCCGCTAAGCCCAATAAGCTATCTGAAATAGGAGCGACGTAAATTGAACAAATGTGATAGAATTTCGCAGAATTCTTATGTTAACCAAAATATAAAATGATCTAATCTGATCTCTGTTCGCCATAGCCTAGAAGTTTAATAGTGCATTTTGCTCGCCATTTCATGCGCTTTGAGATGCCGCTTAGCCCAATACGCTATCTGAAATAGGAGCGACGTAAATTGAACAAATGTGATAGAATTTCCCTGAAATCTTATATTAAACAAAATATAAAATGATCTAGTCGGGTCTCTGATTGCCCTATCATAGAAGTTTAATAGTGCATTTTACTCGCCATTCCACGCGCTTTAAGATGCCGCCTAGCCCAGTACGCTATCTCAAATAGGAGCGACGTATGTTGAACAAATGTGATAGAATTACGCTGAATTCTTATATTAACAGTAATATAAAATGATCTAATCGGGTCTCTGTTCGCCCTACCCTAGAAGATTACTAGTGCATTTCACTCGACATTTCATGCGCTTTGAGATGCCGCTTAGCCCAATAAGCTATCTGAAATAGGAGCGACGTAAATTGAACAAATGTGATAGAATTTTTCTGAATTCTTAAATAAACTATAATATGAAATGATCTAATCGGGTCTCTGTTTGCCCTACCCTACAAGTTTAGCACTGCATTTTACTCGCCATTTCATGCGCTTTGAGATGCCGCTTAGCCCAATACGATATCTGAAATAGGAGCGACGTAAATTGAACAAATGTGATAGAATTTCCCTGAATACTTATATTAACCTTAATGTAAAATGATCTAATCGCGTCTCTGTTCGCCCTACCCTAGAAGTTTAATAGTGCATTTCACTCGCAATTTCATGCGCTTTGAGATGGCGCTTAGACCAATACGCTATCTGAAATAGGAGCGACGTAAATTGAACAAATGTGATAGAATTTCCCTGAATTCTTATATTAACCTCAATGTAAAATGATCTAATCGGGCCTTCGTTCGCCCTACCCTAGAAGTTTAGCAGTGCATTTTACTCGCCATTTCATGCGCTTTGAGATGTCGCTTAGCCCAATACGATATCTGAAATAGGAGCGACGTAAATTGAACGAATGTGATAGAATTTCGCTGGATTCTTATATTAACCAAAATATAAAATGATCTAATCGGGTCTCCGATAGCCCTATCATAGAAGTTTAATAGTGCATTTTACTCGCCATTCCACGCGCTTTAAGATGCCGCCTAGCACAGTATGCTATCTGAAATAGGAGCGACGTAAGTTGAACAAATGTGATAGAATTACGCTGAATTCTTATATTAACCGTAATATAAAATGATCTAATCGGGTCTCTGTTTGCCTTATCCTAGAAGTTTAATAGTGCATTTTACTCGCCATTTCATGCGCATTGAGATGCCGCTTAGCCCAATACGCTATCTGAAATAGGAGCGACGTAAATTGAACAAATATGTTAGAGTTTCGCTGAATTCTTAAATTAACCATAATATAAAATGATCTTATCCGGTCTCTGTTTGCCCTACCCTAGAAGTTTAATAGTGCATTTCACTCGTCATTTCATGCGCTTTGAGATGCCGCTTAGCCCAATACGCTATCTGAAATAGCAGCGACGTAAGTTGAACAAATGTGATAGAATTTCGCTGAATTCTTATATTAACCAAAATATAAAATGATCTAATCGGGTCTCTGATAGCCCTATCATAGAAGTTTAATAGTGCATTTTACCCGCCATTCCACGCGCTTTAAGATGCCGCCTAACCCAGTACGCTATCTGAAATAGGAGCGACGTACGTTGAACAAATGTGATAGAATTACGCTGAATTCTTATATTAACCGTAATATAAAATGAACGAATCGGGTCTCTGTTTGCCTTATCCTAGAAGTTTAATAGTGCATTTTACTCGCCATTTCATGCGCACTGAGATGCCGCTTAGCCCAATACGCTATCTGAAATATCAGCGACGTAAATTGAACAAATGTGATAGAATTTTTCTGAATTCTTAAATAAACCATAATATGAAATGATCTAATCGGGTCTCTGTTTGCCCTACCCTAGATGTTTAATAGTGTATTTTACTCGCCATTTCATGCGCTTTGAGATGGCGCTTAGCCCAATACGCTATCTGAAATAGGAGCCACGTAAATTGAACGAATGTGATAGAATTTCGCTGGCTTCTTATATTAACCAAAATATAAAATGATCTAGTCGGGTCTCTGATAGCCCTATCATAGATGTTTAATAGTGCATTTTACTCGCCATTCCACGCGCTTTAAGATGCCGCCTAGCCCAGTACGCTATCTGAAATAGGAGCGACGTAAGTTGAACAAACGTGATAGAGTTTCGCAGAATTCTTAAATTAATCATAATATAAAATGGTCTTATCGGGTCTCTGTTTGCCCTACCCTAGAAGTTTAATAGTGCATTTTACTCGCCATTTCATGCGCTTTGAGATGCCGCCCAGCCCAGTACGCTATCTGAAATAGGAGCGACGTAAGTTGAACAAATGTGATAGAATTACTCTGAATTATTATATTAACCGTAATATAAAATTATCTAATCGGGTCTCTGTTTGCCCTACCCTAGAAGTTTAATGGTGCACTTTGCTCGCCACTTCATGCGCTTTGAGATGGCCGTTAGCCCAATACGCTATCTGAAATAGGAGCGACGTAAATTGAACAAATGTGATAGAATTTCGCTGAATTCTTATATTAACCAAAGTATAAAATGATCTAATCTGGTCTCTGATTGCCCTATCACAGAAGGTTAATAGTGCATTTTACTCGCCATTCCACGCGCTTTAAGATGCCGCCTAGCCCAGTACGCTGTCTGAAATAGAAGCGACGTAAATTGAACAAGTGTGATAGAATCTCGCTGAATACTTATATTAACCTTAATGTAAAATGATCTAATCGGGTCTCTGTTCGCCCTACCCTAGAAGTTTAATAGTGCATTTCACTCGTCATTTCATGCGCTTTGAGATGACGCTTAACCCAACACGCTATCTGAAATAGGAGCGACGTAAGTTGAACAAATGTGACAGAATTACGCTGCATTCTTATATTCACCTTAATGTAAAATGATCTCTTCGGGTCTCTGTTCACCCTACCCTAGATGTATAATAGTGCATATCACTCGTCATTTCATGCGCTTTGAGATGCCGCTTAGCCCAATACGATATCTGAAATAGGAGCGACGTAAATTGAACAAATGTGATTGAATTTCCCTGAATTCTTATATTAACCAAAATATAAAATAATCTAATCGGGTCTCTGATTGCCCTATCATAGAAGTTTAATAGTGCATTTTACTCGCCATTTCACGCGCTCTAAGATGCCGCCTAGCCCAGTACGCTATCTGAAATAGGAGCGACGTAAATTGAACAAATGCGATAGAATTACGCTGAATTCTTATATTAACCGTAATATAAAATGAACAAATCGGGTCTCCGTTTGCCTTATCCTAGAAGTTTAATAGCGCATTTTACGCGCCATTTCATGCGCTTTGAGATGCCGCTTAGCCCAATACGCTATCTGAAATATGAGCGACGCAAATTGAACAAATGTGATAGAATTTCGCTGAATTCTTATATTAACCGTAATATAAAATGATCTAATCGGGTCTCTGTTTGCTCTACCCTAGAAGTTTAATAGTGCATTTTACTCGCAATTTCATGCGCTTTGAGGTGCCGCTTAACCCAATACGCTATCTGCAATAGGAGCGACGTAAATTGAACAAATGTGATAGAATATCGCTGAATTCTTAAATTAACTATAATATAAAATGATCTAATCGGGTCACTGATTGCCCTACCCTAGAAGTTTAATAGTGCATTTTACGCGCCATTTCATGCGCCTTGAGATTCCGCTTAGCCCAATACGCTATCGGAAATATGAGCGACGTAAATTGAACAAATGTGATAGAATTTCGCTGAATTCTTATATTAACAAAAATATAAATTGATCTAATCGGGTCTCTGTTTGCCTTATCCTAGAAGTTTAGTATTGCATTTTACTCGCCATTTCATGCGCTTTGAGATGCCGCTTAGCCCAATACGCTATCTGAAACAGGTGCGACGTAAATTGAACAAATGTGATAGAATTTCCCTGAATTATTTTATTAACCAGAATGTAAAATGATCTAATCTGGTCTCTGTTCGCCCTACGATAGAAGTCTTATAGTGCATTTCACTCGCCATTTCATGCGCTTTGAGATGCCGCTTAGCCCAATACGCTATCTGAAATAGGAGCGACCTAAATTGAACGAATGTGATAGAATTTTGCTGAATTCTTAAATTAACCATAATATAAAATGATCTAATCGGGTCTCTGCTTGCCCTACCCTAGAAGTTTAATAGTGCATTTTACTCGTCATTTCATGCGCTTTGAGATGCCGCTTAGCCTAATACGCTATCTGAAATAGGAGCGACGTAAATTGAACAAATGTGATACTATTTCCCTGAAATCTTATATTAAACAAAATATAAGATGATCTAATCGGGTCTCTGATTGCCCTATCATAGAAGTTTAGTAGTGCATTTTACTCGCCATTTCACGCGCTTTAAGTTGCCGCCTAGCCCAGTACGCTATCTGAAATAGGAGCGACGTAAGTTGAACAAATGTGATAGAATTTTGCTGAATTCTTAAATTAACCATAATATAAAATGATCTAATCGGGTCTCTGTTTGCCCTACCCTAGAAGTTTAATAGTGCATTTCACTCGTCATTTCATGCGCTTTGAGATGCCGCTAAGCCCAATAAGCTATCTGTAATAGGAGCGACGTAAATTTTACAAATGTGATAGAATTTCGTTGAATTCTTATATTAACCAAAATATAAAATGATCTAATCGGGTCTCTGTTTGCACTACCCTAGAAGTTTAATAGTGCATTCTACTCGCCATTTCATGCGCTTTGAGATGCCGCTTAGCCCAATACGCTATCTGAAATATGAGCGACGTAAATTGAACAAATGTGATAGAATTTCCCTGAAATCTTATATTAAACAAAATATAAAATGATTTAATCGGGTCTGTGAATGCCCTATCATAGAAGCTTCATAGTGCATTTTACTCGCCATTCCACGCGGATTAAGATGCCGGCCAGCCCAGTACGCTATCTGAAATAGGAGCGACGTAATTTGAACAAATGTGATAGAATTACGCTGAATTCTTATATTAACCGTAATATAAAATGATCTAATCGGGTCTCTGTTTGCCTTATCCTAGAAGTTTAATAGCGCATTTTACTCGCCATTTCATGCCCTTTGAGATAGCGCGTAGCCCAATACGCTATTTGGAATAGGAGCGACGTAAATTGAACAAATGTGATAGAATTTCCGTGAATTCTTATATTAACCTTAATGTAAAATGATCCAATCGGGTCTCTGTTCGCCCTACCATAGAAGTCTAATAGTGCATTTCACTCGCCATTTCATGCGCTTTGAGATGCCGCTTAGCCCAATACGCTATCTGAAATAGGAGCGACGTAAGTTGAACAAATGTGATAGAATTACGCTGAATTCTTTTATTAACCATAATGTAAAATGATCTACTCGGGTCTCTGTTCGCCCTAGCCTAGAAGTTTAATAGTGCATTTTATTCGCCATTTCATGCGCTTTGTGATGCCGCTTAGCCCAATACGCTATCTGAAATAGGAGCGACGTAAATTGAACAAATGTGATAGAATTTCCCTGAAATCTTATATTAAACAAAATATAAAATGATCTAGTCGGGTCTCTGATTGCACTATCATAGAAGTTTAATAGTGCATTTTACTCGCCCTTCCACGCGCTTTAAGATGCCGCCTAGCCCAGTACGCTATCTCAAATAGGAGCGACGTATGTTGAACAAATGTGATAGAATTACGCTGAATTCTTATATTAACCGTAATATAAAATGATCTAATCGGGTCTCTGTTCGCCCTACCCTAGAAGATTACTAGTGCATTTCACTCGACATTTCATGCGCTTTGAGATGCCGCTTAGCCCAATAAGCTATCTGAAATAGGAGCGACGTAAATTGAACAAATGTGATAGAATTTTTCTGAATTCTTAAATAAACTATAATATGAAATGATCTAATCGGGTCTCTGCTTGCCCTACCCTAGAAGTTTAATAGTTCATTTCACTCGCAATTTCATGCGCTTTGAGATGGCGCTTAGACCAATACGCTATCTGAAATAGGAGCGACGTAAATTGAACAAATGTGATAGAATTTCCCTGAATTCTTATATTAACCTCAATGTAAAATGATCTAATCGGGCCTTCGTTCGCCCTACCCTAGAAGTTTAGCAGTGCATTTTACTCGCCATTTCATGCGCTTTGAGATGTCGCTTAGCCCAATACGATATCTGAAATAGGAGCGACGTAAATTGAACGAATGTGATAGAATTTCGCTGGATTCTTATATTAACCAAAATATAAAATGATCTAATCGGGTATCCGATAGCCCTATCATAGAAGTTTAGTAGTGCATTTTACTCGCCATTCCACGCGCTTTAAGATGCCGCCTAGCACAGTATGCTATCTGAAATAGGAGCGACGTAAGTTGAACAAATGTGATAGAATTACGCTGAATTCTTATATTAACCGTAATATAAAATGATCTAATCGGGTCTCTGTTTGCCTCATCCTAGAAGTTTAATAGTGCATTTTACTCGCCATTTCATGCGCATTGAGATGCCGCTTAGCCCAATACGCTATCTGAAATAGGAGCGACGTAAATTGAACAAATATGTTAGAGTTTCGCTGAATTCTTAAATTAACCATAATATAAAATGATCTTATCCGGTCTCTGTTTGCCCTACCCTAGAAGTTTAATAGTGCATTTCACTCGTCATTTCATGCGCTTTGAGATGCCGCTTAGCCCAATACGCTATCTGAAATAGCAGCGACGTAAGTTGAACAAATGTGATAGAATTTCGCTGAATTCTTATATTAACCAAAATATAAAATGATCTAATCGGGTCTCTGATAGCCCTATCATAGAAGTTTAATAGTGCATTTTACCCGCCATTCCACGCGCTTTAAGATGCCGCCTAACCCAGTACGCTATCTGAAATAGGAGCGACGTACGTTGAACAAATGTGATAGAATTACGCTGAATTCTTATATTAACCGTAATATAAAATGAACGAATCGGGTCTCTGTTTGCCTTATCCTAGAAGTTTAATAGTGCATTTTACTCGCCATTTCATGCGCATTGAGATGCCGCTTAGCCCAATACGCTATCTGAAATATCAGCGACGTAAATTGAACAAATGTGATAGAATTTTTCTGAATTCTTAAATAAACCATAATATGAAATGATCTAATCGGGTCTCTGTTTGCCCTACCCTAGATGTTTAATAGTGTATTTTACTCGCCATTTCATGCGCTTTGAGATGGCGCTTAGCCCAATACGCTATCTGAAATAGGAGCCACGTAAATTGAACGAATGTGATAGAATTTCGCTGGCTTCTTATATTAACCAAAATATAAAATGATCTAGTCGGGTCTCTGATAGCCCTATCATAGATGTTTAATAGTGCATTTTACTCGCCATTCCACGCGCTTTAAGATGCCGCCTAGCCCAGTACGCTATCTGACATAGGAGCGACGTAAGTTGAACAAACGTGATAGAGTTTCGCAGAATTCTTAAATTAATCATAATATAAAATGGTCTTATCGGGTCTCTGTTTGCCCTACCCTAGAAGTTTAATAGTGCATTTTACTCGCCATTTCATGCGCTTTGAGATGCCGCCCAGCCCAGTACGCTATCTGAAATAGGAGCGACGTAAGTTGAACAAATGTGATAGAATTACTCTGAATTATTTTATTAACCGTAATATAAAATTATCTAATCGGGTCTCTGTTTGCCCTACCCTAGAAGTTTAATGGTGCACTTTGCTCGCCACTTCATGCGCTTTGAGATGGCCGTTAGCCCAATACGCTATCTGAAATAGGAGCGACGTAAATTGAACAAATGTGATAGAATTTCCCTGAATTCTTATATTAACCTTAATGTAAAATGATCTAATCGGGTCTTTGTTCGCCCTACCCCAGAAGTTAAATAGTGCATTTCACTCGTCATTTCATGCGCTTTGAGATGCCGCTTAGCCCAATAAGCTATCTGAAATAGGAGCGACGTAAATTGAACAAATGTGATAGACTTACGCTGAATTCTTATATTAACCAAAATATAAAATGATCTAATCGGGTCTCTGTTTGCCCTACCCTAGAAGTTTAATCGTGCATTTTACACGCCATTTCATGCGCTTTGAGATGCCGCTTAGCCCAATACGCTATCTGAAATAGGAGCGACGTAAATTGAACAAATGTGATAGAATTTTTCTGAATTCTTAAATAAACCATAATATGAAATGATCTATTCGGGTCTCTGTTTGCCCTACCCTAGAAGTTTCACAGTGCATTTTACTCGCCATTTCATGCGCTTTGAGATCCGGCTTAGCCCAATACGCTATCTGAAATAGGAGCGACGTAAATTGAACAAATGTGATAGAATTTCGCTGAATTCTTATATTAACCAAAATATAAAATGATCTAATCGGGTCTCTGTTTGCCCTACCCTAGAAGTTTAATCGTGCATTTTACACGCCATTTCATGCGCTTTGAGATGCCGCTTAGCCCAATACGCTATCTGAAATAGGAGCGACGTAAATTGAACAAATGTGATAGAATTTCCGTGAATCCTTATATTAACCTTAATGTAAAATGATCTAATCGGGTCTCTGTTCGCCCTACCATAGAAGTCTAATGGTGCATTTCACT
This sequence comes from Macropis europaea, assembly GCA_916610135.2. Taxonomy (NCBI): domain Eukaryota; kingdom Metazoa; phylum Arthropoda; class Insecta; order Hymenoptera; family Melittidae; genus Macropis; species Macropis europaea. Next base: position 40,958,212 of record OU744345.1, read on the forward strand.
CGCCATTTCATGCGCTTTGAGATGCCGCTTAGCCGAATACGCTATCTGATATAGGAGCGACGTAAATTGAACAAATGTGATACTATTTCCCTGAAATCTTATATTAAACAAAATATAAACTGATCTAATCGGGTCTCTGATTGCCCTATCATAGAAGTTTAGTAGTGCATTTTACACGCCATTCCACGCGCTTTAAGTTGCCGCCTAGCCCAGTACGCTATCTGAAATAGGAGCGACGTAAGTTGAACAAATGTGATAGAATTACGCTGAATTCTTATATTAACCGTAATATAAAATGATCTAATCGGGTCTCTGTTTGCCTTATCCTAGAAGTTTAATAGTGCATTTTACTCGCCATTTCATGCGCATTGAGATGCCGCTTAGCCCAATACGCTATCTGAAATAGGAGCGACGTAAATTGAACAAATATGTTAGAGTTTCGCTGAATTCTTAAATTAACCATAATATAAAATGATCTTATCCGGTCTCTGTTTGCCCTACCCTAGAAGTTTAATAGTGCATTTCACTCGTCATTTCATGCGCTTTGAGATGCCGCTTAGCCCAATACGCTATCTGAGATAGCAGCGACGTAAGTTGAACAAATGTGATAGAATTTCGCTGAATTCTTATATTAACCAAAATATAAAATGATCTAATCGAGTCTCTGATAGCCCTATCATAGAAGTTTAATAGTGCATTTTACCCGCCATTCCACGCGCTTTAAGATGCCGCCTAACCCAGTACGCTATCTGAAATAGGAGCGACGTACGTTGAACAAATGTGATAGAATTACGCTGAATTCTTATATTAACCGTAATATAAAATGAACGAATCGGGTCTCTGTTTGCCTTATCCTAGAAGTTTAATAGTGCATTTTACTCGCCATTTCATGCGCATTGAGATGCCGCTTAGCCCAATACGCTATCTGAAATATCAGCGACGTAAATTGAACAAATGTGATAGAATTTTTCTGAATTCTTAAATAAACCATAATATGAAATGATCTAATCGGGTCTCTGTTTGCCCTACCCTAGATGTTTAATAGTGTATTTTACTCGCCATTTCATGCGCTTTGAGATGGCGCTTAGCCCAATACGCTATCTGAAATAGGAGCCACGTAAATTGAACGAATGTGATAGAATTTCGCTGGCTTCTTATATTAACCAAAATATAAAATGATCTAGTCGGGTCTCTGATAGCCCTATCATAGATGTTTAATAGTGCATTTTACTCGCCATTCCACGCGCTTTAAGATGCCGCCTAGCCCAGTACGCTATCTGAAATAGGAGCGACGTAAGTTGAACAAACGTGATAGAGTTTCGCAGAATTCTTAAATTAATCATAATATAAAATGGTCTTATCGGGTCTCTGTTTGCCCTACCCTAGAAGTTTAATAGTGCATTTTACTCGCCATTTCATGCGCTTTGAGATGCCGCCCAGCCCAGTACGCTATCTGAAATAGGAGCGACGTAAATTGAACAAATGTGATAGAATTTCCGTGAATTCTTATATTAACCTTAATGTAAAATGATCCAATCGGGTCTCTGTTCGCCCTACCATAGAAGTCTAATAGTGCATTTCACTCGCCATTTCATGCGCTTTGAGATGCCGCTTAGCCCAATACGCTATCTGAAATAGGAGCGACGTAAGTTGAACAAATGTGATAGAATTACGCTCAATTCTTTTATTAACCATAATGTAAAATGATCTACTCGGGTCTCTGTTCGCCCTAGCCTAGAAGTTTAATAGTGCATTTTATTCGCCATTTCATGCGCTTTGTGATGCCGCTTAGCCCAATACGCTATCTGAAATAGGAGCGACGTAAATTGAACAAATGTGATAGAATTTCCCTGAAATCTCATATTAAACAAAATATAAAATGATCTAGTCGGGTCTCTGATTGCACTATCATAGAAGTTTAATAGTGCATTTTACTCGCCCTTCCACGCGCTTTAAGATGCCGCCTAGCCCAGTACGCTATCTCAAATAGGAGCGACGTATGTTGAACAAATGTGATAGAATTACGCTGAATTCTTATATTAACCGTAATATAAAATGATCTAATCGGGTCTCTGTTCGCCCTACCCTAGAAGATTACTAGTGCATTTCACTCGACATTTCATGCGCTTTGAGATGCCGCTTAGCCCAATAAGCTATCTGAAATAGGAGCGACGTAAATTGAACAAATGTGATAGAATTTTTCTGAATTCTTAAATAAACCATAATATGAAATGATCTAATCGGGTCTCTGTTTGCCCTACCCTAGATGTTTAATAGTGTATTTTACTCGCCATTTCATGCGCTTTGAGATGGCGCTTAGCCCAATACGCTATCTGAAATAGGAGCCACGTAAATTGAACGAATGTGATAGAATTTCGCTGGCTTCTTATATTAACCAAAATATAAAATGATCTAGTCGGGTCTCTGATAGCCCTATCATAGATGTTTAATAGTGCATTTTACTCGCCATTCCACGCGCTTTAAGATGCCGCCTAGCCCAGTACGCTATCTGAAATAGGAGCGACGTAAGTTGAACAAACGTGATAGAGTTTCGCAGAATTCTTAAATTAATCATAATATAAAATGGTCTTATCGGGTCTCTGTTTGCCCTACCCTAGAAGTTTAATAGTGCATTTTACTCGCCATTTCATGCGCTTTGAGATGCCGCCCAGCCCAGTACGCTATCTGAAATAGGAGCGACGTAAATTGAACAAATGTGATAGAATTTCCGTGAATTCTTATATTAACCTTAATGTAAAATGATCCAATCGGGTCTCTGTTCGCCCTACCATAGAAGTCTAATAGTGCATTTCACTCGCCATTTCATGCGCTTTGAGATGCCGCTTAGCCCAATACGCTATCTGAAATAGGAGCGACGTAAGTTGAACAAATGTGATAGAATTACGCTGAATTCTTTTATTAACCATAATGTAAAATGATCTACTCGGGTCTCTGTTCGCCCTAGCCTAGAAGTTTAATAGTGCATTTTATTCGCCATTTCATGCGCTTTGTGATGCCGCTTAGCCCAATACGCTATCTGAAATGGGAGCGACGTAAATTGAACAAATGTGATAGAATTTCCCTGAAATCTCATATTAAACAAAATATAAAATGATCTAGTCGGGTCTCTGATTGCACTATCATAGAAGTTTAATAGTGCATTTTACTCGCCCTTCCACGCGCTTTAAGATGCCGCCTAGCCCAGTACGCTATCTCAAATAGGAGCGACGTATGTTGAACAAATGTGATAGAATTACGCTGAATTCTTATATTAACCGTAATATAAAATGATCTAATCGGGTCTCTGTTCGCCCTACCCTAGAAGATTACTAGTGCATTTCACTCGACATTTCATGCGCTTTGAGATGCCGCTTAGCCCAATAAGCTATCTGAAATAGGAGCGACGTAAATTGAACAAATGTGATAGAATTTTTCTGAATTCTTAAATAAACTATAATATGAAATGATCTAATCGGGTCTCTGCTTGCCCTACCCTACAAGTTTAGCACTGCATTTTACTCGCCATTTCATGCGCTTTGAGATGCCGCTTAGCCCAATACGATATCTGAAATAGGAGCGACGTAAATTGAACAAATGTGATAGAATTTCCCTGAATACTTATATTAACCTTAATGTAAAATGATCTAATCGCGTCTCTGTTCGCCCTACCCTAGAAGTTTAATAGTTCATTTCACTCGCAATTTCATGCGCTTTGAGATGGCGCTTAGCCCAATACCGTATCTGAAATAGGAGCGACGTAAATTGAACAAATGTGATAGAATTTCCGTGAATCCTTATATTAACCTTAATGTAAAATGATCTAATCGGGTCTCTGTTCGCCCTACCATAGAAGTCTAATGGTGCATTTCACTCGCCATTTCATGCGCTTTGAGATGCCGCTTAGCCGAATACGCTATCTGATATAGGAGCGACGTAAATTGAACAAATGTGATACTATTTCCCTGAAATCTTATATTAAACAAAATATAAACTGATCTAATCGGGTCTCTGATTGCCCTATCATAGAAGTTTAGTAGTGCATTTTACACGCCATTCCACGCGCTTTAAGTTGCCGCCTAGCCCAGTACGCTATCTGAAATAGGAGCGACGTAAGTTGAACAAATGTGATAGAATTACGCTGAATTCTTATATTAACCTTAATGTAAAATGATCTAATCGGGTCTCTGTTCGTCCTACCATAGAAGTCTAATGGTGCATTTCACTCGCCATTTCATGCGCTTTGAGATGCCGCTTAGCCGAATACGCTATCTGATATAGGAGCGACGTAAATTGAACAAATGTGATACTATTTCCATGAAATCTTATATTAAACAAAATATAAACTGATCTAATCGGGTCTCTGATTGCCCTATCATAGAAGTTTAGTAGTGCATTTTACTCGCCATTCCCCGCGCTTTAAGTTGCCGCCTAGCCCAGTACGCTATCTGAAATAGGAGCGACGTAAGTTGAACAAATGTGATAGAATTTTGCTGAATTCTTAAATTAACCATAATATAAAATGATCTAATCGGGTCTCTGTTTGCCCTACCCTAGAAGTTTAATAGTGCATTTTAGTCGTCATTTCATGCGCTTTGAGATCCGGCTTAGCCCAATACGCTATCTGAAATAGGAGCGACGTAAATTGAACAAATGTGATAGAATTTCGCTGAATTCTTATATTAACCAAAATATAAAATGATCTAATCGGGTCTCTGTTTGCCCTACCCTAGAAGTTTAATCGTGCATTTTACACGCCATTTCATGCGCTTTGAGATGCCGCTTAGCCCAATACGCTATCTGAAATAGGAGCGACGTAAATTGAACAAATGTGATAGAATTTCCGTGAATCCTTATATTAACCTTAATGTAAAATAATCTAATCGGGTCTCTGTTCGCCCTACCATAGAAGTCTAATGGTGCATTTCACTCGCCATTTCATGCGCTTTGAGATGCCGCTTAGCCGAATACGCTATCTGATATAGGAGCGACGTAAATTGAACAAATGTGATACTATTTCCCTGAAATCTTATATTAAACAAAATATAAACTGATCTAATCGGGTCTCTGATTGCCCTATCATAGAAGTTTAGTAGTGCATTTTACACGCCATTCCACGCGCTTTAAGTTGCCGCCTAGCCCAGTACGCTATCTGAAATAGAAGCGACGTAAGTTGAACAAATGTGATAGAATTACGCTGAATTCTTATATTAACCGTAATATAAAATGATCTAATCGGGTCTCTGTTTGCCTTATCCTAGAAGTTTAATAGTGCATTTTACTCGCCATTTCATGCGCATTGAGATGCCGCTTAGCCCAATACGCTATCTGAAATAGGAGCGACGTAAATTGAACAAATATGTTAGAGTTTCGCTGAATTCTTAAATTAACCATAATATAAAATGATCTTATCCGGTCTCTGTTTGCCCTACCCTAGAAGTTTAATAGTGCATTTCACTCGTCATTTCATGCGCTTTGAGATGCCGCTTAGCCCAATACGCTATCTGAAATAGCAGCGACGTAAGTTGAACAAATGTGATAGAATTTCGCTGAATTCTTATATTAACCAAAATATAAAATGATCTAATCGGGTCTCTGATAGCCCTATCATAGAAGTTTAATAGTGCATTTTACCCGCCATTCCACGCGCTTTAAGATGCCGCCTAACCCAGTACGCTATCTGAAATAGGAGCGACGTACGTTGAACAAATGTGATAGAATTACGCTGAATTCTTATATTAACCGTAATATAAAATGAACGAATCGGGTCTCTGTTTGCCCTATCATAGAAGTTTAGTAGTGCATTTTACTCGCCATTCCACGCGCTTTAAGTTGCCGCCTAGCCCAGTACGCTATCTGAAATAGGAGCGACGTAAGTTGAACAAATGTGATAGAATTTTGCTGAATTCTTAAATTAACCATAATATAAAATGATCTAATCGGGTCTCTGTTTGCCCTACCCTAGAAGTTTAATAGTGCATTTTAGTCGCCATTTCATGCGCTTTGAGATCCGGCTTAGCCCAATACGCTATCTGAAATAGGAGCGACGTAAATCGAACAAATGTGATAGAATTTCGCTGAATTCTTATATTAACCAAAATATAAAATGATCTAATCGGATCTCTGTTTGCCCTACCCTAGAAGTTTAATCGTGCATTTTACACGCCATTTCATGCGCTTTGAGATGCCGCTTAGCCCAATAAGCTATCTGAAATAGGAGCGACGTAAATTGAACAAATGTGATAGAATTTCGCTGAATTCTTAAATTAACCATAATATAAAATGATCTAATCGGGTCCCTGTTTGCCCTACCCTAGAAGTTTAATAGTGCATTTCACTCGTCGTTTCATGCGCTTTGAGATGCCGCTTAGCCCAATACGCTATCTGAAATAGGAGCGACGTAAATTGAACAAATGTGATAGAATTTCGCTGAATTCTTATATTAACCAAAGTATAAAATGATCTAATCTGGTCTCTGATTGCCCTATCACAGAAGGTTAATAGTGCATTTTGCTCGGCATTCCACGCGCTTTAAGATGCCGCCTAGCCCAGTACGCTGTCTGAAATAGAAGCGACGTAAATTGAACAAGTGTGATAGAATCTCGCTGAATACTTATATTAACCTTAATGTAAAATGATCTAATCGGGTCTCTGTTCGCCCTACCCTAGAAGTTTAATAGTGCATTTCACTCGTCATTTCATGCGCTTTGAGATGACGCTTAACCCAACACGCTATCTGAAATAGGAGCGACGTAAGTTGAACAAATGTGACAGAATTACGCTGCATTCTTATATTCACCTTAATGTAAAATGATCTCTTCGGGTCTCTGTTCACCCTACCCTAGATGTATAATAGTGCATTTCACTCGTCATTTCATGCGCTTTGAGATGCCGCTTAGCCCAATACGATATCTGAAATAGGAGCGACGTAAATTGAACAAATGTGATTGAATTTCCCTGAATTCTTATATTACCCAAAATATAAAATAATCTAATCGGGTCTCTGATTGCCCTATCATAGAAGTTTAATAGTGCATTTTACTCGCCATTTCACGCGCTCTAAGATGCCGCCTAGCCCAGTACGCTATCTGAAATAGGAGCGACGTAAATTGAACAAATGCGATAGAATTACGCTGAATTCTTATATTAACCGTAATATAAAATGAACAAATCGGGTCTCCGTTTGCCTTATCCTAGAAGTTTAATAGCGCATTTTACGCGCCATTTCATGCGCTTTGAGATGCCGCTTAGCCCAATACGCTATCTGAAATATGAGCGACGCAAATTGAACAAATGTGATAGAATTTCACTGAATTCTTATATTAACCGTAATATAAAATGATCTAATCGGGTCTCTGTTTGCTCTACCCTAGAAGTTTAATAGTGCATTTTACTCGCAATTTCATGCGCTTTGAGGTACCGCTTAACCCAATACGCTATCTGCAATAGGAGCGACGTAAATTGAACAAATGTGATAGAATATCGCTGAATTCTTAAATGAACTATAATATAAAATGATCTAATCGGGTCACTGATTGCCCTACCCTAGAAGTTTAATAGTGCATTTTACGCGCCATTTCATGCGCCTTGAGATGCCGCTTAGCCCAATACGCTATCGGAAATATGAGCGACGTAAATTGAACAAATGTGATAGAATTTCGCTGAATTCTTATATTAACAAAAATATAAATTGATCTAATCGGGTCTCTGTTTGCCTTATCCTAGAAGTTTAGTATTGCATTTTACTCGCCATTTCATGCGCTCTGAGATGCCGCTTAGCCCAATACGCTATCTGAAACAGGTGCGACGTAAATTGAACAAATGTGATAGAATTTCCCTGAATTATTTTATTAACCAGAATGTAAAATGATCTAATCTGGTCTCTGTTCGCCCTACCATAGAAGTCTTATAGTGTATTTCACTCGCCATTTCATGCGCTTTGAGATGCCGCTTAGCCCAATACGCTATCTGAAATAGGAGCGACCTAAATTGAACGAATGTGATAGAATTTTGCTGAATTCTTAAATTAACCATAATATAAAATGATCTAATCGGGTCTCTGCTTGCCCTACCCTAGAAGTTTAATAGTGCATTTCACTCGTCATTTCATGCGCTTTGAGATGCCGCTTAGCCTAATACGCTATCTGAAATAGGAGCGACGTAAATTGAACAAATGTGATACTATTTCCCTGAAATCTTATATTAAACAAAATATAAGATGATCTAATCGGGTCTCTGATTGCCCTATCATAGAAGTTTAGTAGTGCATTTTACTCGCCATTTCACGCGCTTTAAGTTGCCGCCTAGCCCAGTACGCTATCTGAAATAGGAGCGACGTAAGTTGAACAAATGTGATAGAATTTTGCTGAATTCTTAAATTAACCATAATATAAAATGATCTAATCGGGTCTCTATTTGCCCTACCCTAGAAGTTTAATAGTGCATTTCACTCGTCATTTCATGCGCTTTGAGATGCCGCTAAGCCCAATAAGCTATCTGTAATAGGAGCGACGTAAATTTTACAAATGTGATAGAATTTCGTTGAATTCTTATATTAACCAAAATATAAAATGATCTAATCGGGTCTCTGTTTGCACTACCCTAGAAGTTTAATAGTGCATTCTACTCGCCATTTCATGCGCTTTGAGATGCCGCTTAGCCCAATACGCTATCTGAAATATGAGCGACGTAAATTGAACAAATGTGATAGAATTTCCCTGAAATCTTATATTAAACAAAATATAAAATGATCTAATCGGGTCTGTGAATGCCCTATCATAGAAGCTTAATAGTGCATTTTACTCGCCATTCCACGCGGATTAAGATGCCGGCCAGCCCAGTACGCTATCTGAAATAGGAGCGACGTAATTTGAAGGAATGTGATAGAATTACGCTGAATTCTTATATTAACCGTAATATAAAATGAACTAATCGGGTCTCCGTTTGCCTTATCCTAGAAGTTTAATAGCGCATTTTACGCACCATTTCATGCGCTTTGAGGTGCCGCTTAACCCAATACGCTATCTGCAATAGGAGCGACGTAAATCGAACAAATGTGATAGAATATCGCTGAATTCTTAAATTAACTATAATATAAAATGATCTAATCGGGTCACTGATTGCCCTACCCTAGAAGTTTAATAGTGCATTTTACTCGCCATTTCATGCGCTTTGAGATGCCGCTTAGCCCAATACGCTATCGGAAATATGAGCGACGTAAATTGAACAAATGTGATAGAATTTCGCTGAATTCTTATATTAACAAAAATATAAAATGATCTAATCGGGTCTCTGTTTGCCTTATCCTAGAAGTTTAGTATTGCATTTTACTCGCCATTTCATGCGCTGTGAGATGCCGCTTAGCCCAATACGCTATCTGAAACAGGTGCGACGTAAATTGAACAAATGTGATAGAATTTCGCTGAATTCTTAAATTAACTATAATGTAAAATGATCTAATCGGGTCACTGATTGCCCTATCATAGAAGTTTAATAGTGCATTTTACTCGCCATTCCACGCGCTTTAAGATGCCGACCAGCCCAGTACGCTATCTGAAATAGGAGCGACGTAATTTGAAGAAATGTGATAGAATTACGCTGAATTCTTATATTAACCGTAATATAAAATGATCTAATCGGGTCTCTGTTTGCCCTACCCTAGAAGTTTAATAGTCCATTTTATTCGCCATTTCATGCGCTTTGAGATGCCGGTTAGCCCAATACGCTAACTGAAATAGGAGCGACGTAAATAGAACGAATGTGATAGGATTTCCCTGAAATCTTATATTAAACAAAATATAAAATGATCTAATCGGGTCTCTGTTTGCCCTACCCTAGAAGTTTAATAGTGCATTTTACTCGCCATTTCATGCGCTTTGAGATGCCGCGTAACCCAATACGCTATCTGAAATAGGAGCAACGAAAGTTGAACAAATGTGATAGAATTACGCTGCATTCTTATATTAACCGTAATATAAAGTGATCTAACCGGGTATCTGTTTGCCTTATCCTAGAAGTTTAATAGTGCATTATACTCGCCATTTCATGCGCTTCGAGATGCCGCTTAGCTCAATACGCTATCTGAAATAGGAGCGACGAAAGTTGAACAAATGTGATAGAATTTCGCTGAATTATTTTATTAACCAGAATGTAAAATGATCTAATCTGGTCTCTGTTCGCCCTACCATAGAAGTCTTATAGTGCATTTCACTCGCCATTTCATGCGCTTTGAGATGCCGCTTAGCCCAATACGCTATCTGAAATAGGAGCGACCTAAATTGAACGAATGTGATAGAATTTTGCTGAATTCTTAAATTAACCATAATATAAAATGATCTAATCGGGTCTCTGCTTGCCCTACCCTAGAAGTTTAATAGTGTATTTTACTCGTCATTTCATGCGCTTTGAGATGCCGCTTTGCCCAATACGCTATCTGAAATAGGAGCGACGTAAATTGAACGAATGTGATAGAATTTCGCTCAATTCTTAAATTAACCATAATATAAACTGATCTAATCGGGTCTCTGTTTGCCCTACCCTAGAACTTTAATAGTGCATTTTACTCGTCATTTCATGCGCTTTGAGATGCCGCTCAGCCTAATACGCTATCTGAAATTGGAGCGATATAAGTGGACCAAATGTGATAGAATTTCGCTGAATTCTTTTATTAACCATAATGTAAAATGATCTAATCGGATCTCTGTTCGCCCGAGCCTAGAACTTTAATAGTGCATTTTATTCGCCATTTCATACGCTTTGAGATGCCGCTTTTCCCAATACGCTATCTGAAATAGGAGCGACGTAAATTGAACAAATGTGATAGAATTTCACTGAATTCTTATATTAACCAAAATATAAAATGATCTAATCGGGTCTCTGATTGCCCTAGCATAGAAGATTAATAGTGCATTTTACTCGCCATTCCGAGCGCTTTAAGATGCCGCATAGCCCAATACGGTATCTGAAATAGGAGCGACGTAAATTGAACAAATGTGATAGAATTTCGCTGAATTCTTAAATTAACTATAATATAAAATGATCTAATCGGGTCACTGATTGCCCTATCCCAGAAGTTTAATAGTGCATTTTACTTGCCATTTCATGCGCTTTGAAATGCCGCTTTGCCCAATACGCTATCTGAAATATGGGCGACGTAAATTGAACAAATGTGATAGAATTTCGCTGAATCCTTATATTAACCATAATATAAAATGATCTAATCGGGTATCTGTTTGTCTTATCCTAGAAGTTTAATAGTGCATTATACTCACCATTTCATGCGCTTCGAGATGCCGCTTAACCCAACACGCTATCTGCAATAGGAGCGACGTAAATTGAACAAACGTGATCGAATTTTGCTGAATTCTTAAATTAACCATAGTACAAAATGATCTAATCGGGTCTCTGTTTGCCCTACCCTAGAAGTTTAATAGTGCATTTTGCTCGCCATTTCATGCGCTTTGAGATGCCGCTTAGCCCACTACGCTATCTGAAATAGGAGCGACGTAAATTGAACAAATGTGATAGAATATCGCTGAATTCTTAAATTAACTGTAATATAAAATGATCTAATCGGGTCACTGATTGCCGTACCCTAGAAGTTTAATAGTGCATTTTACTCGCCATTTCATGCGCTTTCAGATGCCGCTTAGCCCAATACGCTATGGGAAACATGAGCGACGTAAATTGAACAAATGTGATAGAATTTCGCTGAATTCATATATTAACAAAAATATAAAATGATCTAATCGGGTCTCTGTTTGCCCTACCCTAGAAGTTTAATAGTGCATTTTGCTCGCCATTTCATGCGCTTTGAGATGCCGCTTAGCCCAATACGCTATCTGAAATAGGAGCGACGTAAATTGAACAAATGTGATAGAATTTCGCTGAATTCGTAAATTAACTATAATATAAAATGATCTAATCGGGTCACTGATTGCCCTATCATAGAAGTTTAATAGTGCATTTTACGCGCCATTTCATGCGCTTTGAGATGCCGCGTAGCCCAATACGCTATCTGATATAGGAGCGACGTAAATTGAACAAATGTGATAGAATTTCCCTGAATTCTTATATTAACCTTAATGTAAAATGATCTAATCGGGTCTCTGTTCGCCCTACCCTAGAAGTTTAATAGTGCATTTCACTCGTCATTTCATGCGCTTTCAGTTGCCGCTTAGCCCAATACGCTATCTGAAATAGGAGCGACGTAAATTGATCAAATGTGATAGAATTTCCCAGAAATCTTATATTAAACAAAATATAAAATGATCTAATCGGGTATCTGTTTGCCTTATCCTAGAAGTTTAATAGTGCATTATACTCGCCATTTCATGCGCTTCGAGATGCCGCTTAGCTCAATACGCTATCTGAAATACGAGCGACGAAAGTTGAACAAATGTGATAGAATTTCGCTGAATTATTTTATTAACCAGAATGTAAAATGATCTAATCTGGTCTCTGTTCGCCCTACCATAGAAGTCTTATAGTGCATTTCACTCGCCATTTCATGCGCTTTGAGGTGCCGCTTAGCCCAATACGCTATCTGAAATAGGAGCGACCTAAATTGAACGAATGTGATAGAATTTTGCTGAATTCTTAAATTAACCATAATATAAAATGATCTAATCGGGTCTCTGCTTGCCCTACCCTAGAAGTTTAATAGTGCATTTCACTCGTCATTTCATGCGCTTTGAGATGCCGCTTAGCCGAATACGCTATCTGGAATAGGAGCGACGTAAATTGAACAAATGTGATACTATTTCCCTGAAATCTTATATTAAACAAAATATAAAATGATCTAATCGGGTCTCTGTTTGCCCTACCCTAGGAGTTTAATAGTGCATTTTACTCGCCATTCCACGCGCTTTAAGTTGCCGCCTAGCCCAGTACGCTATCTGAAATAGGAGCGACGTAAGTTGAACAAATGTGATAGAATTTTGCTGAATTCTTAAATTAACCATAATATAAAATGATCTAATCGGGTCTCTGTTTGCCCTACCCTAGAAGTTTAATAGGGCATTTTAGTCGCCATTTCATGCGCTTTGAGGTCCGTCTTAGCCCAATACGCTATCTGAAATAGGAGCGACGTAAATTGAACAAATGTGATAGAATTTCCCTGAAATCTTATATTAATCAAAATAGAAAATGATCTGATCGGGTCTCTGATTGCCCGATCATAGAAGATTAGTAGTGCATTTTACTCGCCATTCCATGCGCTTTGAGATGCCGCCTAGCCCAGTACGCTATCTGAAATAGGAGCGTCGTAACTTGAACAAATGTGATAGAATTACGCTGAATTCTTATATTAACAGTAATATAAAATGATCTAATCGGGTCTCTGTTTGCCTTATCCTAGAAGTTTAATAGCGCATGTTACTCGCCATTTCATGCGCTTTGAGATGCCGCTTAGCCCAATACGCTATCTGGAATGGGAGCGACGTAAATTGAACAAATGTGATAGAATTTTCGTGAATTCTTATATTAACCTTAATGTAAAATGATCCAATCGGGTCTCTGTTCGCCCTACCATAGAAGTCTAATAGTGCATTTCACTCGCCATTTCATGCGCCTTGAGATGCCGCTTTGCACAATACGCTATCTGAAATAGGAGCGACGTAAGTTGAACAAATGTGATAGAATTACGCTGAATTCTTTTATTAACCATAATGTAAAATGATCTGCTCGGGTCTCTGTTCGCCCTAGCCTAGAAGTTTAGTAGTGCATTTTATTCGCCATTTCATGCGCTTTGAGATGCCGCTTAGCCCAATACGCTATCTGAAATTGGAGCGACGTAAATGGAACAAATGTGATAGAATTTCGCTGAATTCTTAAATTAACCATAATATAAAATGATCTAATCGGGTCTCTGCTTGCCCTAGCCTAGAAGTTTAATAGTGCATTTCACTCGTCACTTCATGCGCTTTGAGATGCCGCTAAGCCCAATAAGCTATCTGAAATAGGAGCGACGTAAATTGAACAAATGTGATAGAATTTCCCTGAAATCTTATATTAACCAAAATATAAAATGATCTAATCGGGTCTCTGATTGCCCTATCATAGAAGTTTAATAGTGCATTTTACTCGCCATTCCATGCGCTTTAAGATGCCGCCTAGCCCAGTACGCTATCTGAAATAGGAGCGACGTAAGATGAACCAATGTAATAGAATTACGCTGAATTCTTATATTAACCATAGTACAAAATGATCTAATCGGGTCTCTGTTTGCCCTACCCTAGAAGTTTAATAGTGCATTTTGCTCGCCATTTCATGCGCTTTGAGATGCCGCTTAGCCCAATACGCTATCTGAAGTAGGAGCGACGTAAATTGAACAAATATGATAGAGTTTCGCTGAATTCTTAAATTAACCATAATATAAAATGATCTTATCCGGTCTCTGTTTGCCCTACCCTAGAAGTTTAATAGTGCATTTCACTCGTCATTTCATGCGCCTTGAGATGCCGCTTAGCCCAATACGCTATCTGAAATAGGAGCGACGTAAGATGAACAAATGTGATAGAATTTCGCTGAATTCTTAAATTAACGATAATATAAAATGATCTAATCGGGTCACTGATTGCCCTATCATAGAAGTTTAATAGTGCATTTTACTCGCCATTCCACGCGCTTTAAGATGCCGGCCAGCCCAGTACGCTATCTGAAATAGGAGCGACGTAATTTGAATACATGTGATAGAATTACGCTGAATTCTTATATTAACCGTAATATAAAATGATCTAATCGGGTCTCTGTTTGCCCTACCCTAGGAGTTTAATAGTGCATTTTACTCGCCATTTCATGCGCTTTGAGATGCCGCTTAGCCCAATACGCTATCTGAAATAGGAGCGACGTAAATTGAACGAATGTGATAGAATTTCGCTGAATTCTTAAATTAACTATTATATAAAATGATCTCATCGGGTCACTGATTGCCCTACCCTAGAAGTTTAATAGTGCATTTTACTTGCCATTTCATGCGCTTTGAGATGCCGCTTAGCCCAATACGCTATCTGAAATATGAGCGACGTAAATTGAACAAATGTGATAGAATTTCGCTGAATTCTTATATTAACCATAATATAAAATGATCTAATCGGGTATCTGTTTGCCTTATCCTAGAAGTTTAATAGTGCATTATTCTCGCCATTTCATGCGCTTCGAGATACCGCTTAACCCAACACGCTATCAGCAATAGGAGCGACGTAAATTGAACAAACGTGATAGAATTTTGCTGAATTCTTAAATTAACCATAGTACAAAATGATCTAATCGGGTCTCTGTTTGCCCTACCCTAGAAGTTTAATAGTGCATTTCACTCGTCATTCCATGCGCTTTGAGATGCCGCTTAGCCCAATACGCTATCTGAAATAGGAGCGACGTAAATTGAACAAATGTGATAGAATTTCCGTGAATCCTTATATTAACCTTAATGTAAAATGATCTAATCGCGTCTCTGTTCGCCCTACCCTAGAAGTTTAATAGTGCATTTCACTCGCAATTTCATGCGCTTTGAGATGGCGCTTAGACCAATACGCTATCTGAAATAGGAGCGACGTAAATTGAACAAATGTGATAGAATTTCCCTGAATTCTTATATTAACCTCAATGTAAAATGATCTAATCGGGCCTTCGTTCGCCCTACCCTAGAAGTTAAGTAGTGCATTTTACTCGCCATTTCATGCGCTTTGAGATGCCGCCTAGCCCAGTACGCTATCTGAAATAGGAGCGACGTAAGTTGAACGAATGTGATAGAATTACGCTGAATTCTTATATTAACCGTAATATAAAATGATCTAATCGGGTCTCTGTTTGCCTTATCCTAGAAGTTTAATAGTGCATTTTACTCGCCATTTCATGCGCATTGAGATGCCGCTTAGCCCAATACGCTATCTGAAGTAGGAGCGACGTAAATTGAACAAATATGATAGAGTTTCGCTGAATTCTTAAATTAACCATAATATAAAATGATCTTATCCGGTCTCTGTTTGCCCTACCCTAGAAGTTTAATAGTGCATTTCACTCGTCATTTCATGCGCTTTGAGATGCCGCTTAGCCCAATACGCTATCTGAAATAGCAGCGACGTAAGTTGAACAAATGTGATAGAATTTCGCTGAATTCTTAAATTAACCATAATATAAAATGATCTAATCGGGTCACTGATTGCCCTATCATAGAAGTTTAATAGTGCATTTTACTCGCCATTCCACGCGCTTTAAGATGCCGGCCAGCCCAGTACGCTATCTGAAATAGGAGCGACGTAATTTGAATAAATGTGATAGAATTACGCTGAATTCTTATATTAACCGTAATATAAAATGATCTAATCGGGTCTCTGTTTGCCCTACCCTAGAAGTTTAATAGTGCATTTTACTTGCCATTTCATGCGCTTTGAGATGCCGCTTAGCCCAATACGCTATCTGAAATATGAGCGACGTAAATTGAACAAATGTGATAGAATTTCGCTGAATTCTTATATTAACCGTAATATAAAATGAACGAATCGGGTCTCTGTTTGCCTTATCCTAGAAGTTTAATAGTGCATTTTACTCGCCATTTCATGCGCATTGAGATGCCGCTTAGCCCAATACGCTATCTGAAATATCAGCGACGTAAATTGAACAAATGTGATAGAATTTTTCTGAATTCTTAAATAAACCATAATATGAAATGATCTAATCGGGTCTCTGTTTGCCCTACCCTAGATGTTTAATAGTGTATTTTACTCGCCATTTCATGCGCTTTGAGATGGCGCTTAGCCCAATACGCTATCTGAAATAGGAGCCACGTAAATTGAACGAATGTGATAGAATTTCGCTGGCTTCTTATATTAACCAAAATATAAAATGATCTAGTCGGGTCTCTGATAGCCCTATCATAGATGTTTAATAGTGCATTTTACTCGCCATTCCACGCGCTTTAAGATGCCGCCTAGCCCAGTACGCTATCTGAAATAGGCGCGACGTAAGTTGAACAAACGTGATAGAGTTTCGCAGAATTCTTAAATTAATCATAATATAAAATGGTCTTATCGGGTCTCTGTTCGCCCTACCCCAGAAGTTAAATAGTGCATTTCACTCGTCATTTCATGCGCTTTGAGATGCCGCTTAGCCCAATAAGCTATCTGAAATAGGAGCGACGTAAATTGAACAAATGTGATAGACTTACGCTGAATTCTTATATTAACCTTATTATAAAATGATCTAATCGGGTCTCTGTTTGCCTTACCCTAGAAGATTAATAGTGCATTTTACTCGCCATTTCATGCGCTTTGAGATGCCGCTTAGCCCAATACGCTATCTGAAATAGGAGCGACGTAAATTGAACAATTGTGATAGAATTTCGCTGAATTCTTATATTAACCAAAATATAAAATGATCTAGTCGGGTCTCTGATTGCCCTATCATAGTAGTTTAATAGTGCATTTCACTCGTCATTTCATGCGCTTTAAGATGCCGCTTAGCCCAATACGCTATCTGAAATATCAGCGACGTAAATTGAACAAATGTGAGAGACTTTCGCTGAATTCTTATATTAACCTTAATGTAAAGTGTTCTAATCGGGTCTCTGTTCGCCCTACCCTAGAAGATTAATAGTGCATTTTACTCGCCAATCCACGCGCTTTAAGATTCCGCCTAGCCCAGTACGCTATCTGAAATAGGAGCGACGTAAATTGAACAAATGTGATAGAATTTGGCTGAATTCTTAAATTAACCATAATATAAAATGATCTAATCGGGTCTCTGTTTGCCGTACCCTAGAAGTTTAATAGTGCATTTTACTCGCCATTTCATGCGCTTTGAGATGCCGCATAGCCCAATACGCTATCTGAAATAGGAGCGACGTAAATTGAACAAATGTGATAGAATTTCCTTGAATCCTTATATTAACCTTAATGTAAAATGATCTAATCGGGTCTCTGTTCGTCCTACCATAGAAGTCTAATGGTGCATTTCACTCGCCATTTCATGCGCTTTGAGATGCCGCTTAGCCGAATACGCTATCTGATATAGGAGCGACGTAAATTGAACAAATGTGATACTATTTCCATGAAATCTTATATTAAACAAAATATAAAATGATCTAATCGGGTATCTGTTTGCCTTATCCTAGAAGTTTAATAGTGCATTATACTCGCCATTTCATGCGCTTCGAGATGCCGCTTAGCTCAATACGCTATCTGAAATAGGAGCGACGAAAGTTGAACAAATGTGATAGAATTTCGCTGAATTATTTTATTAACCAGAATGTAAAATGATCTAATCTGGTCTCTGTTCGCCCTACCATAGAAGTCTTATAGTGCATTTCACTCGCCATTTCATGCGCTTTGAGGTGCCGCTTAGCCCAATACGCTATCTGAAATAGGAGCGACCTAAATTGAACGAATGTGATAGAATTTTGCTGAATTCTTAAATTAACCATAATATAAAATGATCTAATCGGGTCTCTGCTTGCCCTACCCTAGAAGTTTAATAGTGCATTTCACTCGTCATTTCATGCGCTTTGAGATGCCGCTTAGCCGAATACGCTATCTGGAATAGGAGCGACGTAAATTGAACAAATGTGATACTATTTCCCTGAAATCTTATATTAAACAAAATATAAAATGATCTAATCGGGTCTCTGTTTGCCCTACCCTAGGAGTTTAATAGTGCATTTTACTCGCCATTCCACGCGCTTTAAGTTGCCGCCTAGCCCAGTACGCTATCTGAAATAGGAGCGACGTAAGTTGAACAAATGTGATAGAATTTTGCTGAATTCTTAAATTAACCATAATATAAAATGATCTAATCGGGTCTCTGTTTGCCCTACCCTAGAAGTTTAATAGGGCATTTTAGTCGCCATTTCATGCGCTTTGAGGTCCGTCTTAGCCCAATACGCTATCTGAAATAGGAGCGACGTAAATTGAACAAATGTGATAGAATTTCCCTGAAATCTTATATTAATCAAAATAGAAAATGATCTGATCGGGTCTCTGATTGCCCTATCATAGAAGATTAGTAGTGCATTTTACTCGCCATTCCATGCGCTTTGAGATGCCGCCTAGCCCAGTACGCTATCTGAAATAGGAGCGTCGTAACTTGAACAAATGTGATAGAATTACGCTGAATTCTTATATTAACAGTAATATAAAATGATCTAATCGGGTCTCTGTTTGCCTTATCCTAGAAGTTTAATAGCGCATGTTACTCGCCATTTCATGCGCTTTGAGATGCCGCTTAGCCCAATACGCTATCTGGAATGGGAGCGACGTAAATTGAACAAATGTGATAGAATTTTCGTGAATTCTTATATTAACCTTAATGTAAAATGATCCAATCGGGTCTCTGTTCGCCCTACCATAGAAGTCTAATAGTGCATTTCACTCGCCATTTCATGCGCCTTGAGATGCCGCTTTGCACAATACGCTATCTGAAATAGGAGCGACGTAAGTTGAACAAATGTGATAGAATTACGCTGAATTCTTTTATTAACCATAATGTAAAATGATCTGCTCGGGTCTCTGTTCGCCCTAGCCTAGAAGTTTAGTAGTGCATTTTATTCGCCATTTCATGCGCTTTGAGATGCCGCTTAGCCCAATACGCTATCTGAAATTGGAGCGACGTAAATGGAACAAATGTGATAGAATTTCGCTGAATTCTTAAATTAACCATAATATAAAATGATCTAATCGGGTCTCTGCTTGCCCTAGCCTAGAAGTTTAATAGTGCATTTCACTCGTCACTTCATGCGCTTTGAGATGCCGCTAAGCCCAATAAGCTATCTGAAATAGGAGCGACGTAAATTGAACAAATGTGATAGAATTTCCCTGAAATCTTATATTAACCAAAATATAAAATGATCTAATCGGGTCTCTGATTGCCCTATCATAGAAGTTTAATAGTGCATTTTACTCGCCATTCCATGCGCTTTAAGATGCCGCCTAGCCCAGTACGCTATCTGAAATAGGAGCGACGTAAGATGAACCAATGTAATAGAATTACGCTGAATTCTTATATTAACCATAGTACAAAATGATCTAATCGGGTCTCTGTTTGCCCTACCCTAGAAGTTTAATAGTGCATTTTGCTCGCCATTTCATGCGCTTTGAGATGCCGCTTAGCCCAATACGCTATCTGAAGTAGGAGCGACGTAAATTGAACAAATATGATAGAGTTTCGCTGAATTCTTAAATTAACCATAATATAAAATGATCTTATCCGGTCTCTGTTTGCCCTACCCTAGAAGTTTAATAGTGCATTTCACTCGTCATTTCATGCGCCTTGAGATGCCGCTTAGCCCAATACGCTATCTGAAATAGGAGCGACGTAAGATGAACAAATGTGATAGAATTTCGCTGAATTCTTAAATTAACCATAATATAAAATGATCTAATCGGGTCTCTGCTTGCCCTATCATAGAAGTTTAATAGTGCATTTTACTCGCCATTCCACGCGCTTTAAGATGCCGGCCAGCCCAGTACGCTATCTGAAATAGGAGCGACGTAATTTGAATACATGTGATAGAATTACGCTGAATTCTTATATTAACCGTAATATAAAATGATCTAATCGGGTCTCTGTTTGCCCTACCCTAGGAGTTTAATAGTGCATTTTACTCGCCATTTCATGCGCTTTGAGATGCCGCTTAGCCCAATACGCTATCTGAAATAGGAGCGACGTAAATTGAACGAATGTGATAGAATTTCGCTGAATTCTTAAATTAACTATTATATAAAATGATCTCATCGGGTCACTGATTGCCCTACCCTAGAAGTTTAATAGTGCATTTTACTTGCCATTTCATGCGCTTTGAGATGCCGCTTAGCCCAATACGCTATCTGAAATATGAGCGACGTAAATTGAACAAATGTGATAGAATTTCGCTGAATTCTTATATTAACCATAATATAAAATGATCTAATCGGGTATCTGTTTGCCTTATCCTAGAAGTTTAATAGTGCATTATTCTCGCCATTTCATGCGCTTCGAGATACCGCTTAACCCAACACGCTATCAGCAATAGGAGCGACGTAAATTGAACAAACGTGATAGAATTTTGCTGAATTCTTAAATTAACCATAGTACAAAATGATCTAATCGGGTCTCTGTTTGCCCTACCCTAGAAGTTTAATAGTGCATTTTACTCGTCATTCCATGCGCTTTGAGATGCCGCTTAGCCCAATACGCTATCTGAAATAGGAGCGACGTAAATTGAACAAATGTGATAGAATTTCCGTGAATCCTTATATTAACCTTAATGTAAAATGATCTAATCGCGTCTCTGTTTGCCCTACCCTAGAAGTTTAATAGTGCATTTCACTCGCAATTTCATGCGCTTTGAGATGGCGCTTAGACCAATACGCTATCTGAAATAGGAGCGACGTAAATTGAACAAATGTGATAGAATTTCCCTGAATTCTTATATTAACCTCAATGTAAAATGATCTAATCGGGCCTTCGTTCGCCCTACCCTAGAAGTTTAGCAGTGCATTTTACTCGCCATTTCATGCGCTTTGAGATGTCGCTTAGCCCAGTACGCTATCTGAAATAGGAGCGACGTAAGTTGAACGAATGTGATAGAATTACGCTGAATTCTTATATTAACCGTAATATAAAATGATCTAATCGGGTCTCTGTTTGCCTTATCCTAGAAGTTTAATAGTGCATTTTACTCGCCATTTCATGCGCATTGAGATGCCGCTTAGCCCAATACGCTATCTGAAGTAGGAGCGACGTAAATTGAACAAATATGATAGAGTTTCGCTGAATTCTTAAATTAACCATAATATAAAATGATCTTATCCGGTCTCTGTTTGCCCTACCCTAGAAGTTTAATAGTGCATTTCACTCGTCATTTCATGCGCTTTGAGATGCCGCTTAGCCCAATACGCTATCTGAAATAGCAGCGACGTAAGTTGAACAAATGTGATAGAATTTCGCTGAATTCTTAAATTAACGATAATATAAAATGATCTAATCGGGTCACTGATTGCCCTATCATAGAAGTTTAATAGTGCATTTTACTCGCCATTCCACGCGCTTTAAGATGCCGGCCAGCCCAGTACGCTATCTGAAATAGGAGCGACGTAAGTTGAATAAATGTGATAGAATTACGCTGAATTCTTATATTAACCGTAATATAAAATGATCTAATCGGGTCTCTGTTTGCCCTACCCTAGGAGTTTAATAGTGCATTTTACTTGCCATTTCATGCGCTTTGAGATGCCGCTTAGCCCAATACGCTATCTGAAATAGGAGCGACGTAAATTGAACAAATGTGATAGAATTTCGCTGAATTCTTATATTAACCGTAATATAAAATGAACGAATCGGGTCTCTGTTTGCCTTATCCTAGAAGTTTAATAGTGCATTTTACTCGCCATTTCATGCGCATTGAGATGCCGCTTAGCCCAATACGCTATCTGAAATATCAGCGACGTAAATTGAACAAATGTGATAGAATTTTTCTGAATTCTTAAATAAACCATAATATGAAATGATCTAATCGGGTCTCTGTTTGCCCTACCCTAGATGTTTAATAGTGTATTTTACTCGCCATTTCATGCGCTTTGAGATGGCGCTTAGCCCAATACGCTATCTGAAATAGGAGCCACGTAAATTGAACGAATGTGATAGAATTTCGCTGGCTTCTTATATTAACCAAAATATAAAATGATCTAGTCGGGTCTCTGATAGCCCTATCAT
The DNA here is from genome assembly GCA_916610135.2 of Macropis europaea. Lineage (NCBI taxonomy): Eukaryota > Metazoa > Arthropoda > Insecta > Hymenoptera > Melittidae > Macropis > Macropis europaea. Next base: position 40,980,892 of record OU744345.1, read on the forward strand.
AGATGTTTAATAGTGCATTTTACTCGCCATTCCACGCGCTTTAAGATGCCGCCTAGCCCAGTACGCTATCTGAAATAGGCGCGACGTAAGTTGAACAAACGTGATAGAGTTTCGCAGAATTCTTAAATTAATCATAATATAAAATGGTCTTATCGGGTCTCTGTTCGCCCTACCCCAGAAGTTAAATAGTGCATTTCACTCGTCATTTCATGCGCTTTGAGATGCCGCTTAGCCCAATAAGCTATCTGAAATAGGAGCGACGTAAATTGAACAAATGTGATAGACTTACGCTGAATTCTTATATTAACCTTATTATAAAATGATCTAATCGGGTCTCTGTTTGCCTTACCCTAGAAGATTAATAGTGCATTTTACTCGCCATTTCATGCGCTTTGAGATGCCGCTTAGCCCAATACGCTATCTGAAATAGGAGCGACGTAAATTGAACAATTGTGATAGAATTTCGCTGAATTCTTATATTAACCAAAATATAAAATGATCTAGTCGGGTCTCTGATTGCCCTATCATAGTAGTTTAATAGTGCATTTCACTCGTCATTTCATGCGCTTTAAGATGCCGCCTAGCCCAGTACGCTATCTGAAATATCAGCGACGTAAATTGAACAAATGTGAGAGACTTTCGCTGAATTCTTATATTAACCTTAATGTAAAGTGTTCTAATCGGGTCTCTGTTCGCCCTACCCTAGAAGATTAATAGTGCATTTTACTCGCCAATCCACGCGCTTTAAGATTCCGCCTAGCCCAGTACGCTATCTGAAATAGGAGCGACGTAAATTGAACAAATGTGATAGAATTTGGCTGAATTCTTAAATTAACCATAATATAAAATGATCTAATCGGGTCTCTGTTTGCCGTACCCTAGAAGTTTAATAGTGCATTTTACTCGCCATTTCATGCGCTTTGAGATGCCGCATAGCCCAATACGCTATCTGAAATAGGAGCGACGTAAATTGAACAAATGTGATAGAATTTCCTTGAATCCTTATATTAACCTTAATGTAAAATGATCTAATCGGGTCTCTGTTCGTCCTACCATAGAAGTCTAATGGTGCATTTCACTCGCCATTTCATGCGCTTTGAGATGCCGCTTAGCCGAATACGCTATCTGATATAGGAGCGACGTAAATTGAACAAATGTGATACTATTTCCATGAAATCTTATATTAAACAAAATATAAAATGATCTAATCGGGTATCTGTTTGCCTTATCCTAGAAGTTTAATAGTGCATTATACTCGCCATTTCATGCGCTTCGAGATGCCGCTTAGCTCAATACGCTATCTGAAATACGAGCGACGAAAGTTGAACAAATGTGATAGAATTTCGCTGAATTATTTTATTAACCAGAATGTAAAATGATCTAATCTGGTCTCTGTTCGCCCTACCATAGAAGTCTTATAGTGCATTTCACTCGCCATTTCATGCGCTTTGAGGTGCCGCTTAGCCCAATACGCTATCTGAAATAGGAGCGACCTAAATTGAACGAATGTGATAGAATTTTGCTGAATTCTTAAATTAACCATAATATAAAATGATCTAATCGGGTCTCTGCTTGCCCTACCCTAGAAGTTTAATAGTGCATTTCACTCGTCATTTCATGCGCTTTGAGATGCCGCTTAGCCGAATACGCTATCTGGAATAGGAGCGACGTAAATTGAACAAATGTGATACTATTTCCCTGAAATCTTATATTAAACAAAATATAAAATGATCTAATCGGGTCTCTGTTTGCCCTACCCTAGGAGTTTAATAGTGCATTTTACTCGCCATTCCACGCGCTTTAAGTTGCCGCCTAGCCCAGTACGCTATCTGAAATAGGAGCCACGTAAGTTGAACAAATGTGATAGAATTTTGCTGAATTCTTAAATTAACCATAATATAAAATGATCTAATCGGGTCTCTGTTTGCCCTACCCTAGAAGTTTAATAGGGCATTTTAGTCGCCATTTCATGCGCTTTGAGGTCCGTCTTAGCCCAATACGCTATCTGAAATAGGAGCGACGTAAATTGAACAAATGTGATAGAATTTCCCTGAAATCTTATATTAATCAAAATAGAAAATGATCTGATCGGGTCTCTGATTGCCCTATCATAGAAGATTAGTAGTGCATTTTACTCGCCATTCCATGCGCTTTGAGATGCCGCCTAGCCCAGTACGCTATCTGAAATAGGAGCGTCGTAACTTGAACAAATGTGATAGAATTACGCTGAATTCTTATATTAACAGTAATATAAAATGATCTAATCGGGTCTCTGTTTGCCTTATCCTAGAAGTTTAATAGCGCATGTTACTCGCCATTTCATGCGCTTTGAGATGCCGCTTAGCCCAATACGCTATCTGGAATGGGAGCGACGTAAATTGAACAAATGTGATAGAATTTTCGTGAATTCTTATATTAACCTTAATGTAAAATGATCCAATCGGGTCTCTGTTCGCCCTACCATAGAAGTCTAATAGTGCATTTCACTCGCCATTTCATGCGCCTTGAGATGCCGCTTTGCACAATACGCTATCTGAAATAGGAGCGACGTAAGTTGAACAAATGTGATAGAATTACGCTGAATTCTTTTATTAACCATAATGTAAAATGATCTGCTCGGGTCTCTGTTCGCCCTAGCCTAGAAGTTTAGTAGTGCATTTTATTCGCCATTTCATGCGCTTTGAGATGCCGCTTAGCCCAATACGCTATCTGAAATTGGAGCGACGTAAATGGAACAAATGTGATAGAATTTCGCTGAATTCTTAAATTAACCATAATATAAAATGATCTAATCGGGTCTCTGCTTGCCCTAGCCTAGAAGTTTAATAGTGCATTTCACTCGTCACTTCATGCGCTTTGAGATGCCGCTAAGCCCAATAAGCTATCTGAAATAGGAGCGACGTAAATTGAACAAATGTGATAGAATTTCCCTGAAATCTTATATTAACCAAAATATAAAATGATCTAATCGGGTCTCTGATTGCCCTATCATAGAAGTTTAATAGTGCATTTTACTCGCCATTCCACGCGCTTTAAGATGCCGCCTAGCCCAGTACGCTATCTGAAATAGGAGCGACGTAAGATGAACAAATGTGATAGAATTACGCTGAATTCTTATATTAACCATAGTACAAAATGATCTAATCGGGTCTCTGTTTGCCCTACCCTAGAAGTTTAATAGTGCATTTTGCTCGCCATTTCATGCGCTTTGAGATGCCGCTTAGCCCAATACGCTATCTGAAGTAGGAGCGACGTAAATTGAACAAATATGATAGAGTTTCGCTGAATTCTTAAATTAACCATAATATAAAATGATCTTATCCGGTCTCTGTTTGCCCTACCCTAGAAGTTTAATAGTGCATTTCACTCGTCATTTCATGCGCCTTGAGATGCCGCTTAGCCCAATACGCTATCTGAAATAGGAGCGACGTAAATTGAACAAATGTGATAGAATTTCGCTGAATTCTTAAATTAACCATAATATAAAATGATCTAATCGGGTCTCTGATTGCCCTATCATAGAAGTTTAATAGTGCATTTTACTCGCCATTCCAAGCGCTTTAAGATGCCGGCCAGCCCAGTACGCTATCTGAAATAGGAGCGACGTAATTTGAACAAATGTGATAGAATTACGCTGAATTCTTATATTAACCGTAATATAAAATGATCTAATCGGGTCTCTGTTTGCCCTACCCTAGGAGTTTAATAGTGCATTTTACTCGCCATTTCATGCGCTTTGAGATGCCGCTTAGCCCAATACGCTATCTGAAATAGGAGCGACGTAAATTGAACGAATGTGATAGAATTTCGCTGAATTCTTAAATTAACTATTATATAAAATGATCTCATCGGGTCACTGATTGCCCTACCCTAGAAGTTTAATAGTGCATTTTACTTGCCATTTCATGCGCTTTGAGATGCCGCTTAGCCCAATACGCTATCTGAAATATGAGCGACGTAAATTGAACAAATGTGATAGAATTTCGCTGAATTCTTATATTAACCATAATATAAAATGATCTAATCGGGTATCTGTTTGCCTTATCCTAGAAGTTTAATAGTGCATTATTCTCGCCATTTCATGCGCTTCGAGATGCCGCTTAACCCAACACGCTATCTGCAATAGGAGCGACGTAAATTGAACAAACGTGATAGAATTTTGCTGAATTCTTAAATTAACCATAGTACAAAATGATCTAATCGGGTCTCTGTTTGCCCTACCCTAGAAGTTTAATAGTGCATTTTGCTCGTCATTCCATGCGCTTTGAGATGCCGCTTAGCCCAATACGCTATCTGAAATAGGAGCGACGTAAATTGAACAAATGTGATAGAATTTCCGTGAATCCTTATATTAACCTTAATGTAAAATGATCTAATCGCGTCTCTGTTCGCCCTACCCTAGAAGTTTAATAGTGCATTTCACTCGCAATTTCATGCGCTTTGAGATGGCGCTTAGACCAATACGCTATCTGAAATAGGAGCGACGTAAATTGAACAAATGTGATAGAATTTCCCTGAATTCTTATATTAACCTCAATGTAAAATGATCTAATCGGGCCTTCGTTCGCCCTACCCTAGAAGTTTAGCAGTGCATTTTACTCGCCATTTCATGCGCTTTGAGATGTCGCTTAGCCCAGTACGCTATCTGAAATAGGAGCGACGTAAGTTGAACGAATGTGATAGAATTACGCTGAATTCTTATATTAACCGTAATATAAAATGATCTAATCGGGTCTCTGTTTGCCTTATCCTAGAAGTTTAATAGTGCATTTTACTCGCCATTTCATGCGCATTGAGATGCCGCTTAGCCCAATACGCTATCTGAAGTAGGAGCGACGTAAATTGAACAAATATGATAGAGTTTCGCTGAATTCTTAAATTAACCATAATATAAAATGATCTTATCCGGTCTCTGTTTGCCCTACCCTAGAAGTTTAATAGTGCATTTCACTCGTCATTTCATGCGCTTTGAGATGCCGCTTAGCCCAATACGCTATCTGAAATAGCAGCGACGTAAGTTGAACAAATGTGATAGAATTTCGCTGAATTCTTAAATTAACGATAATATAAAATGATCTAATCGGGTCACTGATTGCCCTATCATAGAAGTTTAATAGTGCATTTTACTCGCCATTCCACGCGCTTTAAGATGCCGGCCAGCCCAGTACGCTATCTGAAATAGGAGCGACGTAATTTGAATAAATGTGATAGAATTACGCTGAATTCTTATATTAACCGTAATATAAAATGATCTAATCGGGTCTCTGTTTGCCCTACCCTAGGAGTTTAATAGTGCATTTTACTCGCCATTTCATGCGCTTTGAGATGCCGCTTAGCCCAATACGCTATCTGAAATAGGAGCGACGTAAATTGAACAAATGTGATAGAATTTCCCTGAAATCTTATATTAACCAAAATATAAAATGATCTAATCGGGTCTCTGATTGCCCTATCATAGAAGTTTAATAGTGCATTTTACTCGCCATTCCACGCGCTTTAAGATGCCGCCTAGCCCAGTACGCTATCTGAAATAGGAGCGACGTAAGATGAACAAATGTAATAGAATTACGCTGAATTCTTATATTAACCATAGTACAAAATGATCTAATCGGGTCTCTGTTTGCCCTACCCTAGAAGTTTAATAGTGCATTTTGCTCGCCATTTCATGCGCTTTGAGATGCCGCTTAGCCCAATACGCTATCTGAAGTAGGAGCGACGTAAATTGAACAAATATGATAGAGTTTCGCTGAATTCTTAAATTAACCATAATATAAAATGATCTTATCCGGTCTCTGTTTGCCCTACCCTAGAAGTTTAATAGTGCATTTCACTCGTCATTTCATGCGCCTTGAGATGCCGCTTAGCCCAATACGCTATCTGAAATAGGAGCGACGTAAGATGAACAAATGTGATAGAATTTCGCTGAATTCTTAAATTAACGATAATATAAAATGATCTAATCGGGTCACTGATTGCCCTATCATAGAAGTTTAATAGTGCATTTTACTCGCCATTCCAAGCGCTTTAAGATGCCGGCCAGCCCAGTACGCTATCTGAAATAGGAGCGACGTAATTTGAATAAATGTGATAGAATTACGCTGAATTCTTATATTAACCGTAATATAAAATGATCTAATCGGGTCTCTGTTTGCCCTACCCTAGGAGTTTAATAGTGCATTTTACTCGCCATTTCATGCGCTTTGAGATGCCGCTTAGCCCAATACGCTATCTGAAATAGGAGCGACGTAAATTGAACGAATGTGATAGAATTTCGCTGAATTCTTAAATTAACTATTATATAAAATGATCTCATCGGGTCACTGATTGCCCTACCCTAGAAGTTTAATAGTGCATTTTACTTGCCATTTCATGCGCTTTGAGATGCCGCTTAGCCCAATACGCTATCTGAAATATGAGCGACGTAAATTGAACAAATGTGATAGAATTTCGCTGAATTCTTATATTAACCATAATATAAAATGATCTAATCGGGTATCTGTTTGCCTTATCCTAGAAGTTTAATAGTGCATTATTCTCGCCATTTCATGCGCTTCGAGATGCCGCTTAACCCAACACGCTATCAGCAATAGGAGCGACGTAAATTGAACAAACGTGATAGAATTTTGCTGAATTCTTAAATTAACCATAGTACAAAATGATCTAATCGGGTCTCTGTTTGCCCTACCCTAGAAGTTTAATAGTGCATTTTGCTCGTCATTCCATGCGCTTTGAGATGCCGCTTAGCCCAATACGCTATCTGAAATAGGAGCGACGTAAATTGAACAAATGTGATAGAATTTCCGTGAATACTTATATTAACCTTAATGTAAAATGATCTAATCGCGTCTCTGTTCGCCCTACCCTAGAAGTTTAATAGTGCATTTCACTCGCAATTTCATGCGCTTTGAGATGGCGCTTAGACCAATACGCTATCTGAAATAGGAGCGACGTAAATTGAACAAATGTGATAGAATTTCCCTGAATTCTTATATTAACCTCAATGTAAAATGATCTAATCGGGCCTTCGTTCGCCCTACCCTAGAAGTTTAGCAGTGCATTTTACTCGCCATTTCATGCGCTTTGAGATGTCGCTTAGCCCAGTACGCTATCTGAAATAGGAGCGACGTAAGTTGAACGAATGTGATAGAATTACGCTGAATTCTTATATTAACCGTAATATAAAATGATCTAATCGGGTCTCTGTTTGCCTTATCCTAGAAGTTTAATAGTGCATTTTACTCGCCATTTCATGCGCATTGAGATGCCGCTTAGCCCAATACGCTATCTGAAGTAGGAGCGACGTAAATTGAACAAATATGATAGAGTTTCGCTGAATTCTTAAATTAACCATAATATAAAATGATCTTATCCGGTCTCTGTTTGCCCTACCCTAGAAGTTTAATAGTGCATTTCACTCGTCATTTCATGCGCTTTGAGATGCCGCTTAGCCCAATACGCTATCTGAAATAGCAGCGACGTAAGTTGAACAAATGTGATAGAATTTCGCTGAATTCTTAAATTAACCATAATATAAAATGATCTAATCGGGTCACTGATTGCCCTATCATAGAAGTTTAATATTGCATTTTACTCGCCATTCCACGCGCTTTAAGATGCCGGCCAGCCCAGTACGCTATCTGAAATAGGAGCGACGTAATTTGAATAAATGTGATAGAATTACGCTGAATTCTTATATTAACCTTAATATAAAATGATCTAATCGGGTCTCTGTTTGCCCTACCCTAGGAGTTTAATAGTGCATTTTACTCGCCATTTCATGCGCTTTGAGATGCCGCTTAGCCCAATACGCTATCTGAAATAGGAGCGACGTAAATTGAACGAATGTGATAGAATTTCGCTGAATTCTTAAATTAACTATTATATAAAATGATCTCATCGGGTCACTGATTGCCCTACCCTAGAAGTTTAATAGTGCATTTTACTTGCCATTTCATGCGCTTTGAGATGCCGCTTAGCCCAATACGCTATCTGAAATATGAGCGACGTAAATTGAACAAATGTGATAGAATTTCGCTGAATTCTTATATTAACCATAATATAAAATGATCTAATCGGGTATCTGTTTGCCTTATCCTAGAAGTTTAATAGTGCATTATTCTCGCCATTTCATGCGCTTCGAGATGCCGCTTAACCCAACACGCTATCAGCAATAGGAGCGACGTAAATTGAACAAACGTGATAGAATTTTGCTGAATTCTTAAATTAACCATAGTACAAAATGATCTAATCGGGTCTCTGTTTGCCCTACCCTAAAAGTTTAATAGTGCATTTTGCTCGTCATTCCATGCGCTTTGAGATGCCGCTTAGCCCAATACGCTATCTGAAATAGGAGCGACGTAAATTGAACAAATGTGATAGAATTTCCGTGAATCCTTATATTAACCTTAATGTAAAATGACCTAATCGCGTCTCTGTTCGCCCTACCCTAGAAGTTTAATAGTGCATTTCACTCGCAATTTCATGCGCTTTGAGATGGCGCTTAGACCAATACGCTATCTGAAATAGGAGCGACGTAAATTGAACAAATGTGATAGAATTTCCCTGAATTCTTATATTAACCTCAATGTAAAATGATCTAATCGGGCCTTCGTTCGCCCTACCCTAGAAGTTTAGCAGTGCATTTTACTCGCCATTTCATGCGCTTTGAGATGTCGCTTAGCCCAGTACGCTATCTGAAATAGGAGCGACGTAAGTTGAACGAATGTGATAGAATTACGCTGAATTCTTATATTAACCGTAATATAAAATGATCTAATCGGGTCTCTGTTTGCCTTATCCTAGAAGTTTAATAGTGCATTTTACTCGCCATTTCATGCGCATTGAGATGCCGCTTAGCCCAATACGCTATCTGAAGTAGGAGCGACGTAAATTGAACAAATATGATAGAGTTTCGCTGAATTCTTAAATTAACCATAATATAAAATGATCTTATCCGGTCTCTGTTTGCCCTACCCTAGAAGTTTAATAGTGCATTTCACTCGCCATTTCATGCGCTTTGAGATGCCGCTTAGCCCAATACGCTATCTGAAATAGCAGCGACGTAAGTTGAACAAATGTGATAGAATTTCGCTGAATTCTTAAATTAACCATAATATAAAATGATCTAATCGGGTCACTGATTGCCCTATCATAGAAGTTTAATAGTGCATTTTACTCGCCATTCCACGCGCTTTAAGATGCCGGCCAGCCCAGTACGCTATCTGAAATAGGAGCGACGTAATTTGAATAAATGTGATAGAATTACGCTGAATTCTTATATTAACCGTAATATAAAATGATCTAATCGGGTCTCTGTTTGCCCTACCCTAGGAGTTTAATAGTGCATTTTACTTGCCATTTCATGCGCTTTGAGATGCCGCTTAGCCCAATACGCTATCTGAAATAGGAGCGACGTAAATTGAACAAATGTGATAGAATTTCGCTGAATTCTTATATTAACCGTAATATAAAATGAACGAATCGGGTCTCTGTTTGCCTTATCCTAGAAGTTTAATAGTGCATTTTACTCGCCATTTCATGCGCATTGAGATGCCGCTTAGCCCAATACGCTATCTGAAATATCAGCGACGTAAATTGAACAAATGTGATAGAATTTTTCTGAATTCTTAAATAAACCATAATATGAAATGATCTAATCGGGTCTCTGTTTGCCCTACCCTAGATGTTTAATAGTGTATTTTACTCGCCATTTCATGCGCTTTGAGATGGCGCTTAGCCCAATACGCTATCCGAAATAGGAGCCACGTAAATTGAACGAATGTGATAGAATTTCGCTGGCTTCTTATATTAACCAAAATATAAAATGATCTAGTCGGGTCTCTGATAGCCCTATCATAGATGTTTAATAGTGCATTTTACTCGCCATTCCACGCGCTTTAAGATGCCGCCTAGCCCAGTACGCTATCTGAAATAGGCGCGACGTAAGTTGAACAAACGTGATAGAGTTTCGCAGAATTCTTAAATTAATCATAATATAAAATGGTCTTATCGGGTCTCTGTTTGCCCTACCCTAGAAGTTTAATAGTGCATTTTACTCGCCATTTCATGCGCTTTGAGATGCCGCCCAGCCCAGTACGCTATCTGAAATAGGAGCGACGTAAGTTGAACAAATGTGATAGAATTACTCTGAATTATTATATTAACCGTAATATAAAATTATCTAATCGGGTCTCTGTTTGCCCTACCCTAGAAGTTTAATGGTGCACTTTGCTCGCCACTTCATGCGCTTTGAGATGGCCGTTAGCCCAATACGCTATCTGAAATAGGAGCGACGTAAATTGAACAAATGTGATAGAATTTCCCTGAATTCTTATATTAACCTTAATGTAAAATGATCTAATCGGGTCTTTGTTCGCCCTACCCCAGAAGTTAAATAGTGCATTTCACTCGTCATTTCATGCGCTTTGAGATGCCGCTTAGCCCAATAAGCTATCTGAAATAGGAGCGACGTAAATTGAACAAATGTGATAGACTTACGCTGAATTCTTATATTAACCTTATTATAAAATGATCTAATCGGGTCTCTGTTTGCCTTACCCTAGAAGATTAATAGTGCATTTTACTCGCCATTTCATGCGCTTTGAGATGCCGCTTAGCCCAATACGCTATCTGAAATAGGAGCGACGTAAATTGAACAATTGTGATAGAATTTCGCTGAATTCTTATATTAACCAAAATATAAAATGATCTAGTCGGGTCTCTGATTGCCCTATCATAGTAGTTTAATAGTGCATTTCACTCGTCATTTCATGCGCTTTAAGATGCCGCCTAGCCCAGTACGCTATCTGAAATATCAGCGACGTGAATTGAACAAATGTGAGAGACTTTCGCTGAATTCTTATATTAACCTTAATGTAAAGTGTTCTAATCGGGTCTCTGTTCGCCCTACCCTAGAAGATTAATAGTGCATTTTACTCGCCAATCCACGCGCTTTAAGATTCCGCCTAGCCCAGTACGCTATCTGAAATAGGAGCGACGTAAATTGAACAAATGTGATAGAATTTGGCTGAATTCTTAAATTAACCATAATATAAAATGATCTAATCGGGTCTCTGTTTGCCGTACCCTAGAAGTTTAATAGTGCATTTTACTCGCCATTTCATGCGCTTTGAGATGCCGCATAGCCCAATACGCTATCTGAAATAGGAGCGACGTAAATTGAACAAATGTGATAGAATTTCCTTGAATCCTTATATTAACCTTAATGTAAAATGATCTAATCGGGTCTCTGTTCGTCCTACCATAGAAGTCTAATGGTGCATTTCACTCGCCATTTCATGCGCTTTGAGATGCCGCTTAGCCGAATACGCTATCTGATATAGGAGCGACGTAAATTGAACAAATGTGATACTATTTCCATGAAATCTTATATTAAACAAAATATAAACTGATCTAATCGGGTCTCTGATTGCCCTATCATAGAAGTTTAGTAGTGCATTTTACTCGCCATTCCACGCGCTTTAAGTTGCCGCCTAGCCCAGTACGCTATCTGAAATAGGAGCGACGTAAGTTGAACAAATGTGATAGAATTTTGCTGAATTCTTAAATTAACCATAATATAAAATGATCTAATCGGGTCTCTGCTTGCCCTACCCTAGAAGTTTAATAGTGTATTTTACTCGTCATTTCATGCGCTTTGAGATGCCGCTTTGCCCAATACGCTATCTGAAATAGGAGCGACGTAAATTGAACGAATGTGATAGAATTTCGCTCAATTCTTAAATTAACCATAATATAAACTGATCTAATCGGGTCTCTGTTTGCCCTACCCTAGAACTTTAATAGTGCATTTTACTCGTCATTTCATGCGCTTTGAGATGCCGCTTAGCCTAATACGCTATCTGAAATTGGAGCGATATAAGTGGACCAAATGTGATAGAATTTCGCTGAATTCTTTTATTAACCATAATGTAAAATGATCTAATCGGATCTCTGTTCGCCCGAGCCTAGAACTTTAATAGTGCATTTTATTCGCCATTTCATACGCTTTGAGATGCCGCTTTTCCCAATACGCTATCTGAAATAGGAGCGACGTAAATTGAACAAATGTGATAGAATTTCACTGAATTCTTATATTAACCAAAATATAAAATGATCTAATCGGGTCTCTGATTGCCCTAGCATAGAAGATTAATAGTGCATTTTACTCGCCATTCCGAGCGCTTTAAGATGCCGCATAGCCCAATACGGTATCTGAAATAGGAGCGACGTAAATTGAACAAATGTGATTGAATTTCCCTGAATTCTTATATTAACCAAAATATAAAATAATCTAATCGGGTCTCTGATTGCCCTATCATAGAAGTTTAATAGTGCATTTTACTCGCCATTTCACGCGCTCTAAGATGCCGCCTAGCCCAGTACGCTATCTGAAATAGGAGCGACGTAAATTGAACAAATGCGATAGAATTACGCTGAATTCTTATATTAACCGTAATATAAAATGAACAAATCGGGTCTCCGTTTGCCTTATCCTAGAAGTTTAATAGCGCATTTTACGCGCCATTTCATGCGCTTTGAGATGCCGCTTAGCCCAATACGCTATCTGAAATATGAGCGACGCAAATTGAACAAATGTGATAGAATTTCGCTGAATTCTTATATTAACCGTAATATAAAATGATCTAATCGGGTCTCTGTTTGCTCTACCCTAGAAGTTTAATAGTGCATTTTACTCGCAATTTCATGCGCTTTGAGGTGCCGCTTAACCCAATACGCTATCTGCAATAGGAGCGATGTAAATTGAACAAATGTGATAGAATATCGCTGAATTCTTAAATTAACTATAATATAAAATGATCTAATCGGGTCACTGATTGCCCTACCCTAGAAGTTTAATAGTGCATTTTACGCGCCATTTCATGCGCCTTGAGATGCCGCTTAGCCCAATACGCTATCGGAAATATGAGCGACGTAAATTGAACAAATGTGATAGAATTTCGCTGAATTCTTATATTAACAAAAATATAAATTGATCTAATCGGGTCTCTGTTTGCCTTATCCTAGAAGTTTAGTATTGCATTTTACTCGCCATTTCATGCGCTTTGAGATGCCGCTTAGCCCAATACGCTATCTGAAACAGGTGCGACGTAAATTGAACAAATGTGATAGAATTTCCCTGAATTATTTTATTAACCAGAATGTAAAATGATCTAATCTGGTCTCTGTTCGCCCTACCATAGAAGTCTTATAGTGCATTTTACTCGCCATTCCACGCGCTTTAAGTTGCCGCCTAGCCCAGTACGCTATCTGAAATAGGAGCGACGTAAGTTGAACAAATGTGATAGAATTTTGCTGAATTCTTAAATTAACCATAATATAAAATGATGTAATCGGGTCTCTGTTTGCCCTACCCTAGAAGTTTAATAGTGCATTTTAGTCGCCATTTCATGCGCTTTGAGATCCGGCTTAGCCCAATACGCTATCTGAAATAGGAGCGACGTAAATTGAACAAATGTGATAGAATTTCGCTGAATTCTTATATTAACCAAAATATAAAATGATCTAATCGGGTCTCTGTTTGCCCTACCCTAGAAGTTTAATCGTGCATTTTACACGCCATTTCATGCGCTTTGAGATGCCGCTTAGCCCAATACGCTATCTGAAATAGCAGCGACGTAAATTGAACAAATGTGATAGAATTTCGCTGAATTCTTAAATTAACCATAATATAAAATGATCTAATCGGGTCCCTGTTTGCCGTACCCTAGAAGTTTAATAGTGCATTTCACTCGTCATTTCATGCGCTTTGAGATGCCGCTTAGCCCAATACGCTATCTGAAATAGGAGCGACGTAAATTGAACAAATGTGATAGAATTTCGCTGAATTCTTATATTAACCAAAGTATAAAATGATCTAATCTGGTCTCTGATTGCCCTATCACAGAAGGTTAATAGTGCATTTTACTCGCCATTCCACGCGCTTTAAGATGCCGCCTAGCCCAGTACGCTGTCTGAAATAGAAGCGACGTAAATTGAACAAGTGTGATAGAATCTCGCTGAATACTTATATTAACCCTAATGTAAAATGATCTAATCGGGTCTCTGTTCGCCCTACCCTAGAAGTTTAATAGTGCATTTCACTCGTCATTTCATGCGCTTTGAGATGACGCTTAACCCAACACGCTATCTGAAATAGGAGCGACGTAAGTTGAACAAATGTGACAGAATTACGCTGCATTCTTATATTCACCTTAATGTAAAATGATCTCTTCGGGTCTCTGTTCACCCTACCCTAGATGTATAATAGTGCATTTCACTCGTCATTTCATGCGCTTTGAGATGCCGCTTAGCCCAATACGATATCTGAAATAGGAGCGACGTAAATTGAACAAATGTGATTGAATTTCCCTGAATTCTTATATTAACCAAAATATAAAATAATCTAATCGGGTCTCTGATTGCCCTATCATAGAAGTTTAATAGTGCATTTTACTCGCCATTTCACGCGCTCTAAGATGCCGCCTAGCCCAGTACGCTATCTGAAATAGGAGCGACGTAAATTGAACAAATGCGATAGAATTACGCTGAATTCTTATATTAACCGTAATATAAAATGAACAAATCGGGTCTCCGTTTGCCTTATCCTAGAAGTTTAATAGCGCATTTTACGCGCCATTTCATGCGCTTTGAGATGCCGCTTAGCCCAATACGCTATCTGAAATATGAGCGACGCAAATTGAACAAATGTGATAGAATATCGCTGAATTCTTAAATTAACTATAATATAAAATGATCTAATCGGGTCACTGATTGCCCTACCCTAGAAGTTTAATAGTGCATTTTACGCGCCATTTCATGCGCCTTGAGATGCCGCTTAGACCAATACGCTATCGGAAATATGAGCGACGTAAATTGAACAAATGTGATAGAATTTCGCTGAATTCTTATATTAACAAAAATATAAATTGATCTAATCGGGTCTCTGTTTGCCTTATCCTAGAAGTTTAGTATTGCATTTTACTCGCAATTTCATGCGCTTTGAGATGCCTCTTAGCCCAATACGCTATCTGAAACAGGTGCGACGTAAATTGAACAAATGTGATAGAATTTCCCTGAATTATTTTATTAACCAGAATGTAAAATGATCTAATCTGGTCTCTGTTCGCCCTACCATAGAAGTCTTATAGTGCATTTCACTCGCCATTTCATGCGCTTTGAGATGCCGCTTAGCCCAATACGCTATCTGAAATAGGAGCGACCTAAATTGAACGAATGTGATAGAATTTTGCTGAATTCTTAAATTAACCATAATATAAAATGATCTAATCGGGTCTCTGCTTGCCCTACCCTAGAAGTTTAATAGTGCATTTTACTCGTCATTTCATGCGCTTTGAGATGCCGCTTAGCCTAATACGCTATCTGAAATAGGAGCGACGTAAATTGAACAAATGTGATACTATTTCCCTGAAATCTTATATTAAACAAAATATAAGATGATCTAATGGGGTCTCTGATTGCCCTATCATAGAAGTTTAGTAGTGCATTTTACTCGCCATTTCACGCGCTATCAGTTGCCGCCTAGCCCAGTACGCTATCTGAAATAGGAGCGACGTAAGTTGAACAAATGTGATAGAATTTTGCTGAATTCTTAAATTAACCATAATATAAAATGATCTAATCGGGTCTCTGTTTGCCCTACCCTAGAAGTTTAATAGTGCATTTTACTCGCCATTTCATGCGCTTTGAGATGCCGCCCAGCCCAGTACGCTATCTGAAATAGGAGCGACGTAAATTGAACAAATGTGATAGAATTACTCTGAATTATTTTATTAACCTTATTATAAAATGATCTAATCGGGTCTCTGTTTGCCTTACCCTAGAAGATTAATAGTGCATTTTACTCGCCATTTCATGCGCTTTGAGATGCCGCTTAGCCCAATACGCTATCTGAAATAGGAGCGACGTAAATTGAACAATTGTGATAGAATTTCGCTGAATTCTTATATTAACCAAAATATAAAATGATCTAGTCGGGTCTCTGATTGCCCTATCATAGTAGTTTAATAGTGCATTTCACTCGTCATTTCATGCGCTTTAAGATGCCGCCTAGCCCAGTACGCTATCTGAAATATCAGCGACGTAAATTGAACAAATGTGAGAGACTTTCGCTGAATTCTTATATTAACCTTAATGTAAAGTGTTCTAATCGGGTCTCTGTTCGCCCTACCCTAGAAGATTAATAGTGCATTTTACTCGCCAATCCACGCGCTTTAAGATTCCGCCTAGCCCAGTACGCTATCTGAAATAGGAGCGACGTAAATTGAACAAATGTGATAGAATTTGGCTGAATCCTTAAATTAACCATAATATAAAATGATCTAATCGGGTCTCTGTTTGCCCTACCCTAGAAGTTTAATAGTGCATTTTACTCGCCATTTCATGCGCTTTGAGATGCCGCATAGCCCAATACGCTATCTGAAATAGGAGCGACGTAAATTGAACAAATGTGATACTATTTCCCTGAAATCTTATATTAAACAAAATATAAACTGATCTAATCGGGTCTCTGATTGCCCTATCATAGAAGTTTAGTAGTGCATTTTACACGCCATTCCACGCGCTTTAAGTTGCCGCCTAGCCCAGTACGCTATCTGAAATAGGAGCGACGTAAGTTGAACAAATGTGATAGAATTACGCTGAATTCTTATATTAACCGTAATATAAAATGATCTAATCGGGTCTCTGTTTGCCTTATCCTAGAAGTTTAATAGTGAATTTTACTCGCCATTTCATGCGCATTGAGATGCCGCTTAGCCCAATACGCTATCTGAAATAGGAGCGACGTAAATTGAACAAATATGTTAGAGTTTCGCTGAATTCTTAAATTAACCATAATATAAAATGATCTTATCCGGTCTCTGTTTGCCCTACCCTAGAAGTTTAATAGTGCATTTCACTCGTCATTTCATGCGCTTGAGATGCCGCTTAGCCCAATACGCTATCTGAAATAGCAGCGACGTAAGTTGAACAAATGTGATAGAATTTCGCTGAATTCTTATATTAACCAAAATATAAAATGATCTAATCGGGTCTCTGATAGCCCTATCATAGAAGTTTAATAGTGCATTTTACCGGCCATTCCACGCGCTTTAAGATGCCGCCTAACCCAGTACGCTATCTGAAATAGGAGCGACGTACGTTGAACAAATGTGATAGAATTACGCTGAATTCTTATATTAACCGTAATATAAAATGAACGAATCGGGTCTCTGTTTGCCTTATCCTAGAAGTTTAATAGTGCATTTTACTCGCCATTTCATGCGCATTGAGATGCCGCTTAGCCCAATACGCTATCTGAAATATCAGCGACGTAAATTGAACAAATGTGATAGAATTTTTCTGAATTCTTAAATAAACCATAATATGAAATGATCTAATCGGGTCTCTGTTTGCCCTACCCTAGATGTTTAATAGTGTATTTTACTCGCCATTTCATGCGCTTTGAGATGGCGCTTAGCCCAATACGCTATCTGAAATAGGAGCCACGTAAATTGAACGAATGTGATAGAATTTCGCTGGCTTCTTATATTAACCAAAATATAAAATGATCTAGTCGGGTCTCTGATAGCCCTATCATAGATGTTTAATAGTGCATTTTACTCGCCATTCCACGCGCTTTAAGATGCCGCCTAGCCCAGTACGCTATCTGAAATAGGAGCGACGTAAGTTGAACAAACGTGATAGAGTTTCGCAGAATTCTTAAATTAATCATAATATAAAATGGTCTTATCGGGTCTCTGTTTGCCCTACCCTAGAAGTTTAATAGTGCATTTTACTCGCCATTTCATGCGCTTTGAGATGCCGCCCAGCCCAGTACGCTATCTGAAATAGGAGCGACGTAAATTGAACAAATGTGATTGAATTACTCTGAATTATTTTATTAACCTTATTATAAAATGATCTAATCGGGTCTCTGTTTGCCTTACCCTAGAAGTTTAATAGTGCATTTTACTCGCCATTTCATGCGCTTTGAGATGCCGCTTAGCCCAATACGCTATCTGAAATAGGAGCGACGTAAATTGAACAAATGTGATAGAATTTCGCTGAATTCTTATATTAACCAAAATATAAAATGATCTAGTCGGGTCTCTGATTGCCCTATCATAGTAGTTTAATAGTGCATTTCACTCGTCATTTCATGCGCTTTAAGATGCCGCCTAGCCCAGTACGCTATCTGAAATATCAGCGACGTAAATTGAACAAATGTGAGAGACTTTCGCTGAATTCTTATATTAACCTTAATGTAAAGTGTTCTAATCGGGTCTCTGTTCGCCCTACCCTAGAAGATTAATAGTGCATTTTACTCGCCAATCCACGCGCTTTAAGATTCCGCCTAGCCCAGTACGCTATCTGAAATAGGAGCGACGTAAATTGAACAAATGTGATAGAATTTGGCTGAATTCTTAAATTAACCATAATATAAAATGATCTAATCGGGTCTCTGTTTGCCCTATCCTAGAAGTTTAATAGTGCATTTTACTCGCCATTTCATGCGCTTTGAGATGCCGCATAGCCCAATACGCTATCTGAAATAGGAGCGACGTAAATTGAACAAATGTGATAGAATTTCCTTGAATCCTTATATTAACCTTAATGTAAAATGATCTAATCGGGTCTCTGTTCGTCCTACCATAGAAGTCTAATGGTGCATTTCACTCGCCATTTCATGCGCTTTGAGATGCCGCTTAGCCGAATACGCTATCTGATATAGGAGCGACGTAAATTGAACAAATGTGATACTATTTCCATGAAATCTTATATTAAACAAAATATAAACTGATCTAATCGGGTCTCTGATTGCCCTATCATAGAAGTTTAGTAGTGCATTTTACTCGCCATTCCACTCGCTTTAAGTTGCCGCCTAGCCCAGTACGCTATCTGAAATAGGAGCGACGTAAGTTGAACAAATGTGATAGAATTTTGCTGAATTCTTAAATTAACCATAATATAAAATGATCTAATTGGGTCTCTGTTTGCCCTACCCTAGAAGTTTAATAGTGCATTTTAGTCGCCATTTCATGCGCTTTGAGATCCGGCTTAGCCCAATACGCTATCTGAAATAGGAGCGACGTAAATTGAACAAATGTGATAGAATTTCCCTGAAATCTTATATTAATCGAAATATAAAATGATCTAATCGGGTCTCTTATTGCCCTATCATAGAAGATTAGTAGTGCATTTTACTCGCCATTCCACGCGCTTTAAGATGCCGCCTAGCCCAGTATGCTATCTGAAATAGGAGCGACGTAACTTGAACAAATGTGATAGAATTACGCTGAATTCTTATATTAACCGTAATATAAAATGATCTAATCGGGTCTCTGTTTGCCTTATCCTAGAAGTTTAATAGCGCATTTTACTCGCCATTTCATGCGCTTTGAGATGGCGCTTAGCCCAATACGCTATTTGGAATAGGAGCGACGTAAATTGAACAAATGTGATAGAATTTCCGTGAATTCTTATATTAACCTTAATGTAAAATGATCCAATCGGGTCTCTGTTCGCCCTACCATAGAAGTCTAATAGTGCATTTCACTCGCCATTTCATGCGCTTTGAGATGCCGCTTAGCCCAATACGCTATCTGAAATAGGAGCGACGTAAGTTGAAGAAATGTGATAGAATTACGCTGAATTCTTTTATTAACCATAATGTAAAATGATCTGCTCGGGTCTCTGTTCGCCCTAGCCTAGAAGTTTAATAGTGCATCTTATTCGCCATTTCATGCGCTTTGAGATGCCGCTTAGCCCAATACGCTATCTGAAATTGGAGCGACGTAAATTGAACAAATGTGATAGAATTTCGCTGAATTCTTAAATTAACCATAATATAAAATGATCTAATCGGGTCTCTGCTTGCCCTACCCTAGAAGTTTAATAGTGCATTTCACTCGTCACTTCATGCGCTTTGAGATGCCGCTAAGCCCAATAAGCTATCTGAAATAGGAGCGACGTAAATTGAACAAATGTGATAGAATTTCGCAGAATTCTTATGTTAACCAAAATATAAAATGATCTAATCTGATCTCTGTTCGCCATAGCCTAGAAGTTTAATAGTGCATTTTGCTCGCCATTTCATGCGCTTTGTGATGCCGCTTAGCCCAATACGCTATCTGAAATAGGAGCGACGTAAATTGAACAAATGTGATAGAATTTCCCTGAAATCTTATATTAAACAAAATATAAAATGATCTAGTCGGGTCTCTGATTGCCCTATCATAGAAGTTTAATAGTGCATTTTACTCGCCATTCCACGCGCTTTAAGATGCCGCCTAGCCCAGTACGCTATCTCAAATAGGAGCGACGTATGTTGAACAAATGTGATAGAATTACGCTGAATTCTTATATTAACAGTAATATAAAATGATCTAATCGGGTCTCTGTTCGCCCTACCCTAGAAGATTACTAGTGCATTTCACTCGACATTTCATGCGCTTTGAGATGCCGCTTAGCCCAATAAGCTATCTGAAATAGGAGCGACGTAAATTGAACAAATGTGATAGAATTTTTCTGAATTCTTAAATAAACTATAATATGAAATGATCTAATCGGGTCTCTGTTTGCCCTACCCTACAAGTTTAGCACTGCATTTTACTCGCCATTTCATGCGCTTTGAGATGCCGCTTAGCCCAATACGATATCTGAAATAGGAGCGACGTAAATTGAACAAATGTGATAGAATTTCCCTGAATACTTATATTAACCTTAATGTAAAATGATCTAATCGCGTCTCTGTTCGCCCTACCCTAGAAGTTTAATAGTGCATTTCACTGGCAATTTCATGCGCTTTGAGATGGCGCTTAGACCAATACGCTATCTGAAATAGGAGCGACGTAAATTGAACAAATGTGATAGAATTTCCCTGAATTCTTATATTAACCTCAATGTAAAATGATCTAATCGGGCCTTCGTTCGCCCTACCCTAGAAGTTTAGCAGTGCATTTTACTCGCCATTTCATGCGCTTTGAGATGTCGCTTAGCCCAATACGATATCTGAAATAGGAGCGACGTAAATTGAACGAATGTGATAGAATTTCGCTGGATTCTTATATTAACCAAAATATAAAATGATCTAATCGGGTCTCCGATAGCCCTATCATAGAAGTTTAATAGTGCATTTTACTCGCCATTCCACGCGCTTTAAGATGCCGCCTAGCACAGTATGCTATCTGAAATAGGAGCGACGTAAGTTGAACAAATGTGATAGAATTACGCTGAATTCTTATATTAACCGTAATATAAAATGATCTAATCGGGTCTCTGTTTGCCTTATCCTAGAAGTTTAATAGTGCATTTTACTCGCCATTTCATGCGCATTGAGATGCCGCTTAGCCCAATACGCTATCTGAAATAGGAGCGACGTAAATTGAACAAATATGTTAGAGTTTCGCTGAATTCTTAAATTAACCATAATATAAAATGATCTTATCCGGTCTCTGTTTGCCCTACCCTAGAAGTTTAATAGTGCATTTCACTCGTCATTTCATGCGCTTTGAGATGCCGCTTAGCCCAATACGCTATCTGAAATAGCAGCGACGTAAGTTGAACAAATGTGATAGAATTTCGCTGAATTCTTATATTAACCAAAATATAAAATGATCTAATCGGGTCTCTGATAGCCCTATCATAGAAGTTTAATAGTGCATTTTACCCGCCATTCCACGCGCTTTAAGATGCCGCCTAACCCAGTACGCTATCTGAAATAGGAGCGACGTACGTTGAACAAATGTGATAGAATTACGCTGAATTCTTATATTAACCGTAATATAAAATGAACGAATCGGGTCTCTGTTTGCCTTATCCTAGAAGTTTAATAGTGCATTTTACTCGCCATTTCATGCGCACTGAGATGCCGCTTAGCCCAATACGCTATCTGAAATATCAGCGACGTAAATTGAACAAATGTGATAGAATTTTTCTGAATTCTTAAATAAACGATAATATGAAATGATCTAATCGGGTCTCTGTTTGCCCTACCCTAGATGTTTAATAGTGTATTTTACTCGCCATTTCATGCGCTTTGAGATGGCGCTTAGCCCAATACGCTATCTGAAATAGGAGCGACGTAAATTGAACAAATGTGATAGAATTTCGCTGGCTTCTTATATTAACCAAAATATAAAATGATCTAGTCGGGTCTCTGATAGCCCTATCATAGATGTTTAATAGTGCATTTTACTCGCCATTCCACGCGCTTTAAGATGCCGCCTAGCCCAGTACGCTATCTGAAATAGGAGCGACGTAAGTTGAACAAACGTGATAGAGTTTCGCAGAATTCTTAAATTAATCATAATATAAAATGGTCTTATCGGGTCTCTGTTTGCCCTACCCTAGAAGTTTAATAGTGCATTTTACTCGCCATTTCATGCGCTTTGAGATGCCGCCCAGCCCAGTACGCTATCTGAAATAGGAGCGACGTAAGTTGAACAAATGTGATAGAATTACTCTGAATTATTATATTAACCGTAATATAAAATTATCTAATCGGGTCTCTGTTTGCCCTACCCTAGAAGTTTAATGGTGCACTTTGCTCGCCACTTCATGCGCTTTGAGATGGCCGTTAGCCCAATACGCTATCTGAAATAGGAGCGACGTAAATTGAACAAATGTGATAGAATTTCCCTGAATTCTTATATTAACCTTAATGTAAAATGATCTAATCGGGTCTTTGTTCGCCCTACCCCAGAAGTTAAATAGTGCATTTCACTCGTCATTTCATGCGCTTTGAGATGCCGCTTAGCCCAATAAGCTATCTGAAATAGGAGCGACGTAAATTGAACAAATGTGATAGACTTACGCTGAATTCTTATATTAACCTTATTATAAAATGATCTAATCGGGTCTCTGTTTGCCTTACCCTAGAAGATTAATAGTGCATTTTACTCGCCATTTCATGCGCTTTGAGATGCCGCTTAGCCCAATACGCTATCTGAAATAGGAGCGACGTAAATTGAACAATTGTGATAGAATTTCGCTGAATTCTTATATTAACCAAAATATAAAATGATCTAGTCGGGTCTCTGATTGCCCTATCATAGTAGTTTAATAGTGCATTTCACTCGTCATTTCATGCGCTTTAAGATGCCGCCTAGCCCAGTACGCTATCTGAAATATCAGCGACGTAAATTGAACAAATGTGAGAGACTTTCGCTGAATTCTTATATTAACCTTAATGTAAAGTGTTCTATTCGGGTCTCTGTTCGCCCTACCCTAGAAGATTAATAGTGCATTTTACTCGCCAATCCACGCGCTTTAAGATTCCGCCTAGCCCAGTACGCTATCTGAAATAGGAGCGACGTAAATTGAACAAATGTGATAGAATTTGGCTGAATCCTTAAATTAACCATAATATAAAATGATCTAATCGGGTCTCTGTTTGCCCTACCCTAGAAGTTTAATAGTGCATTTTACTCGCCATTTCATGCGCTTTGAGATGCCGCATAGCCCAATACGCTATCTGAAATAGGAGCGACGTAAATTGAACAAATGTGATAGAATTTCCTTGAATCCTTATATTAACCTTAATGTAAAATGATCTAATCGGGTCTCTGTTCGTCCTACCATAGAAGTCTAATGGTGCATTTCACTCGCCATTTCATGCGCTTTGAGATGCCGCTTAGCCGAATACGCTATCTGATATAGGAGCGACGTAAATTGAACAAATGTGATACTATTTCCATGAAATCTTATGTTAAACAAAATATAAACTGATCTAATCGGGTCTCTGATTGCCCTATCATAGAAGTTTAGTAGAGCATTTTACTCGCCATTCCACGCGCTTTAAGTTGCCGCCTAGCCCAGTACGCTATCTGAAATAGGAGCGACGTAAGTTGAACAAATGTGATAGAATTTTGCTGAATTCTTAAATTAACCATAATATAAAATGATCTAATCGGGTCTCTGTTTGCCCTACCCTAGAAGTTTAATAGTGCATTTTAGTCGCCATTTCATGCGCTTTGAGATCCGGCTTAGCCCAATACGCTATCTGAAATAGGAGCGACGTAAATTGAACAAATGTGATAGAATTTCGCTGAATTCTTATATTAACCAAAATATAAAATGATCTAATCGGATCTCTGTTTGCCCTACCCTAGAAGTTTAATCGTGCATTTTACACGCCATTTCATGCGCTTTGAGATGCCGCTTAGCCCAATAAGCTATCTGAAATAGGAGCGACGTAAATTGAACAAATGTGATAGAATTTCGCTGAATTCTTAAATTAACCATAATATAAAATGATCTAATCGGGTCCCTGTTTGCCCTACCCTAGAAGTTTAATAGTGCATTTCACTCGTCGTTTCATGCGCTTTGAGATGCCGCTTAGCCCAATACGCTATCTGAAATAGGAGCGACGTAAATTGAACAAATGTGATAGAATTTCGCTGAATTCTTATATTAACCAAAGTATAAAATGATCTAATCTGGTCTCTGATTGCCCTATCACAGAAGGTTAATAGTGCATTTTACTCGCCATTCCACGCGCTTTAAGTTGCCGCCTAGCCCAGTACGCTATCTGAAATAGGAGCGACGTAAGTTGAACAAATGTGATAGAATTTTGCTGAATTCTTAAATTAACCATAATATAAAATGATCTAATCGGGTCTCTGTTTGCCCTACCCTAGAAGTTTAATAGTGCATTTCACTCGTCATTTCATGCGCTTTGAGATGCCGCTAAGCCCAATAAGCTATCTGTAATAGGAGCGACGTAAATTTTACAAATGTGATAGAATTTCGTTGAATTCTTATATTAACCAAAATATAAAATGATCTAATTGGGTCTCTGTTTGCACTACCCTAGAAGTTTAATAGTGCATTCTACTCGCCATTTCATGCGCTTTGAGATGCCGCTTAGCCCAATACGCTATCTGAAATATGAGCGACGTAAATTGAACAAATGTGATAGAATTTCCCTGAAATCTTATATTAAACAAAATATAAAATGATCTAATCGGGTCTGTGAATGCCCTATCATAGAAGCTTAATTGTGCATTTTACTCGCCATTCCACGCGGATTAAGATGCCGGCCAGCCCAGTACGCTATCTGAAATAGGAGCGACGTAATTTGAAGGAATGTGATAGAATTACGCTGAATTCTTATATTAACCGTAATATAAAATGAACTAATCGGGTCTCCGTTTGCCTTATCCTAGAAGTTTAATAGCGCATTTTACGCACCATTTCATGCGCTTTGAGGTGCCACTTAACCCAATACGCTATCTGCAATAGGAGCGACGTAAATCGAACAAATGTGGTAGAATATCGCTGAATTCTTAAATTAACTATAATATAAAATGATCTAATCGGGTCACTGATTGCCCTACCCTAGAAGTTTAATAGTGCATTTTACTCGCCATTTCATGCGCTTTGAGATGCCGCTTAGCCCAATACGCTATCGGAAATATGAGCGACGTAAATTGAACAAATGTGATAGAATTTCGCTGAATTCTTATATTAACAAAAATATAAAATGATCTAATCGGGTCTCTGTTTGCCTTATCCTAGAAGTTTAGTATTGCATTTTACTCGCCATTTCATGCGCTGTGAGATGCCGCTTAGCCCAATACGCTATCTGAAACAGGTGCGACGTAAATTGAACAAATGTGATAGAATTTCGCTGAATTCTTAAATTAACTATAATATAAAATGATCTAATCGGGTCACTGATTGCCCTATCATAGAAGTTTAATAGTGCATTTTACTCGCCATTCCACGCGCTTTAAGATGCCGACCAGCCCAGTACGCTATCTGAAATAGGAGCGACGTAATTTGAAGAAATGTGATAGAATTACGCTGAATTCTTATATTAACCGTAATATAAAATGATCTAATCGGGTCACTGTTTGCCCTACCCTAGAAGTTTAATAGTCCATTTTATTCGCCATTTCATGCGCTTTGAGATGCCGGTTAGCCCAATACGCTAACTGAAATAGGAGCGACGTAAATAGAACGAATGTGATAGGATTTCCCTGAAATCGTATATTAAACAAAATATAAAATGATCTAATCGGGTCTCTGTTTGCCCTACATAGAAGTTTAATAGTGCATTTTACTCGCCATTTCATGCGCTTTGAGATGCCGCGTAACCCAATACGCTATCTGAAATAGGAGCAACGAAAGTTGAACAAATCTGATAGAATTACGCTGCATTCTTATATTAACCGTAATATAAAGTGATCTAACCGGGTATCTGTTTGCCTTATCCTAGAAGTTTAATAGTGCATTATACTCGCCATTTCATGCGCTTCGAGATGCCGCTTAGCTCAATACGCTATCTGAAATAGGAGCGACGAAAGTTGAACAAATGTGATAGAATTTCGCTGAATTATTTTATTAACCAGAATGTAAAATGATCTAATCTGGTCTCTGTTCGCCCTACCATAGAAGTCTTATAGTGCATTTCACTCGCCATTTCATGCGCTTTGAGATGCCGCTTAGCCCAATACGCTATCTGAAATAGGAGCGACCTAAATTGAACGAATGTGATAGAATTTTGCTGAATTCTTAAATTAACCATAATATAAAATGATCTAATCGGGTCTCTGCTTGCCCTACCCTAGAAGTTTAATAGTGTATTTTACTCGTCATTTCATGCGCTTTGAGATGCCGCTTTGCCCAATACGCTATCTGAAATAGGAGCGACGTAAATTGAACGAATGTGATAGAATTTCGCTCAATTCTTAAATTAACCATAATATAAACTGATGTAATCGGGTCTCTGTTTGCCCTACCCTAGAACTTTAATAGTGGATTTTACTCGTCATTTCATGCGCTTTGAGATGCCGCTTAGCCTAATACGCTATCTGAAATTGGAGCGATATAAGTGGACCAAATGTGATAGAATTTCGCTGAATTCTTTTATTAACCATAATGTAAAATGATCTAATCGGATCTCTGTTCGCCCGAGCCTAGAACTTTAATAGTGCATTTTATTCGCCATTTCATACGCTTTGAGATGCCGCTTTTCCCAATACGCTATCTGAAATAGGAGCGACGTAAATTGAACAAATGTGATAGAATTTCACTGAATTCTTATATTAACCAAAATATAAAATGATCTAATCGGGTCTCTGATTGCCCTAGCATAGAAGATTAATAGTGCATTTTACTCGCCATTCCGAGCGCTTTAAGATGCCGCATAGCCCAATACGGTATCTGAAATAGGAGCGACGTAAATTGAACAAATGTGATAGAATTTCGCTGAATTCGTAAATTAACTATAATATAAAATGATCTAATCGGGTCACTGATTGCCCTATCATAGAAGTTTAATAGTGCATTTTACGCGCCATTTCATGCGCTTTGAGATGCCGCGTAGCCCAATACGCTATCTGATATAGGAGCGACGTAAATTGAACAAATGTGATAGAATTTCCCTGAATTCTTATATTAACCTTAATGTAAAATGATCTAATCGGGTCTCTGTTCGCCCTACCCTAGAAGTTTAATAGTGCATTTCACTCGTCATTTCATGCGCTTTCAGTTGCCGCTTAGCCCAATACGCTATCTGAAATAGGAGCGACGTAAATTGATCAAATGTGATAGAATTTCCCAGAAATCTTATATTAAACAAAATATAAAATGATCTAATCGGGTATCTGTTTGCCTTATCCTAGAAGTTTAATAGTGCATTATACTCGCCATTTCATGCGCTTCGAGATGCCGCTTAGCTCAATACGCTATCTGAAATACGAGCGACGAAAGTTGAACAAATGTGATAGAATTTCGCTGAATTATTTTATTAACCAGAATGTAAAATGATCTAATCTGGTCTCTGTTCGCCCTACCATAGAAGTCTTATAGTGCATTTCACTCGCCATTTCATGCGCTTTGAGGTGCCGCTTAGCCCAATACGCTATCTGAAATAGGAGCGACCTAAATTGAACGAATGTGATAGAATTTTGCTGAATTCTTAAATTAACCATAATATAAAATGATCTAATCGGGTCTCTGCTTGCCCTACCCTAGAAGTTTAATAGTGCATTTCACTCGTCATTTCATGCGCTTTGAGATGCCGCTTAGCCGAATACGCTATCTGGAATAGGAGCGACGTAAATTGAACAAATGTGATACTATTTCCCTGAAATCTTATATTAAACAAAATATAAAATGATCTAATCGGGTCTCTGTTTGCCCTACCCTAGGAGTTTAATAGTGCATTTTACTCGCCATTCCACGCGCTTTAAGATGCCGCCTAGCCCAGTACGCTATCTGAAATAGGAGCGACGTAAGTTGAACAAATGTGATAGAATTTTGCTGAATTCTTAAATTAACCATAATATAAAATGATCTAATCGGGTCTCTGTTTGCCCTACCCTAGAAGTTTAATAGGGCATTTTAGTCGCCATTTCATGCGCTTTGAGGTCCGTCTTAGCCCAATACGCTATCTGAAATAGGAGCGACGTAAATTGAACAAATGTGATAGAATTTCCCTGAAATCTTATATTAATCAAAATAGAAAATGATCTGATCGGGTCTCTGATTGCCCTATCATAGAAGATTAGTAGTGCATTTTACTCGCCATTCCATGCGCTTTGAGATGCCGCCTAGCCCAGTACGCTATCTGAAATAGGAGCGTCGTAACTTGAACAAATGTGATAGAATTACGCTGAATTCTTATATTAACAGTAATATAAAATGATCTAATCGGGTCTCTGTTTGCCTTATCCTAGAAGTTTAATAGCGCATGTTACTCGCCATTTCATGCGCTTTGAGATGCCGCTTAGCCCAATACGCTATCTGGAATGGGAGCGACGTAAATTGAACAAATGTGATAGAATTTTCGTGAATTCTTATATTAACCTTAATGTAAAATGATCCAATCGGGTCTCTGTTCGCCCTACCATAGAAGTCTAATAGTGCATTTCACTCGCCATTTCATGCGCCTTGAGATGCCGCTTTGCACAATACGCTATCTGAAATAGGAGCGACGTAAGTTGAACAAATGTGATAGAATTACGCTGAATTCTTTTATTAACCATAATGTAAAATGATCTGCTCGGGTCTCTGTTCGCCCTAGCCTAGAAGTTTAGTAGTGCATTTTATTCGCCATTTCATGCGCTTTGAGATGCCGCTTAGCCCAATACGCTATCTGAAATTGGAGCGACGTAAATGGAACAAATGTGATAGAATTTCGCTGAATTCTTAAATTAACCATAATATAAAATGATCTAATCGGGTCTCTGCTTGCCCTAGCCTAGAAGTTTAATAGTGCATTTCACTCGTCACTTCATGCGCTTTGAGATGCCGCTAAGCCCAATAAGCTATCTGAAATAGGAGCGACGTAAATTGAACAAATGTGATAGAATTTCCCTGAAATCTTATATTAACCAAAATATAAAATGATCTAATCGGGTCTCTGATTGCCCTATCATAGAAGTTTAATAGTGCATTTTACTCGCCATTCCACGCGCTTTAAGATGCCGCCTAGCCCAGTACGCTATCTGAAATAGGAGCGACGTAAGATGAACAAATGTAATAGAATTACGCTGAATTCTTATATTAACCATAGTACAAAATGATCTAATCGGGTCTCTGTTTGCCCTACCCTAGAAGTTTAATAGTGCATTTTGCTCGCCATTTCATGCGCTTTGAGATGCCGCTTAGCCCAATACGCTATCTGAAGTAGGAGCGACGTAAATTGAACAAATATGATAGAGTTTCGCTGAATTCTTAAATTAACCATAATATAAAATGATCTTATCCGGTCTCTGTTTGCCCTACCCTAGAAGTTTAATAGTGCATTTCACTCGCCATTTCATGCGCCTTGAGATGCCGCTTAGCCCAATACGCTATCTGAAATAGGAGCGACGTAAGATGAACAAATGTGATAGAATTTCGCTGAATTCTTAAATTAACCATAATATAAAATGATCTAATCGGGTCACTGATTGCCCTATCATAGAAGTTTAATAGTGCATTTTACTCGCCATTCCAAGCGCTTTAAGATGCCGGCCAGCCCAGTACGCTATCTGAAATAGGAGCGACGTAATTTGAATAAATGTGATAGAATTACGCTGAATTCTTATATTAACCGTAATATAAAATGATCTAATCGGGTCTCTGTTTGCCCTACCCTAGGAGTTTAATAGTGCATTTTACTCGCCATTTCATGCGCTTTGAGATGCCGCTTAGCCCAATACGCTATCTGAAATAGGAGCGACGTAAATTGAACGAATGTGATAGAATTTCGCTGAATTCTTAAATTAACTATTATATAAAATGATCTCATCGGGTCACTGATTGCCCTACCCTAGAAGTTTAATAGTGCATTTTACTTGCCATTTCATGCGCTTTGAGATGCCGCTTAGCCCAATACGCTATCTGAAATATGAGCGACGTAAATTGAACAAATGTGATAGAATTTCGCTGAATGATTAAATTAACCATAATATAAAATGATCTAATCGGGTTTCTGTTCGCCATATCCTAGAAGTTTAATAGTGCATTATTCTCGCCATTTCATGCGCTTCGAGATGCCGCTTAACCCAACACGCTATCAGCAATAGGAGCGACGTAAATTGAACAAACGTGATAGAATTTTGCTGAATTCTTAAATTAACCATAGTACAAAATGATCTAATCGGGTCTCTGTTTGCCCTACCCTAGAAGTTTAATAGTGCATTTTGCTCGTCATTCCATGCGCTTTGAGATGCCGCTTAGCCCAATACGCTATCTGAAATAGGAGCGACGTAAATTGAACAAATGTGATAGAATTTCCGTGAATCCTTATATTAACCTTAATGTAAAATGATCTAATCGCGTCTCTGTTCGCCCTACCCTAGAAGTTTAATAGTGCATTTCACTCGCAATTTCATGCGCTTTGAGATGGCGCTTAGACCAATACGCTATCTGAAATAGGAGCGACGTAAATTGAACAAATGTGATAGAATTTCCCTGAATTCTTATATTAACCTCAATGTAAAATGATCTAATCGGGCCTTCGTTCGCCCTACCCTAGAAGTTTAGCAGTGCATTTTACTCGCCATTTCATGCGCTTTGAGATGCCGCCTAGCCCAGTACGCTATCTGAAATAGGAGCGACGTAAGTTGAACGAATGTGATAGAATTACGCTGAATTCTTATATTAACCGTAATATAAAATGATCTAATCGGGTCTCTGTTTGCCTTATCCTAGAAGTTTAATAGTGCATTTTACTCGCCATTTCATGCGCATTGAGATGCCGCTTAGCCCAATACGCTATCTGAAGTAGGAGCGACGTAAATTGAACAAATATGATAGAGTTTCGCTGAATTCTTAAATTAACCATAATATAAAATGATCTTATCCGGTCTCTGTTTGCCCTACCCTAGAAGTTTAATAGTGCATTTCACTCGTCATTTCATGCGCTTTGAGATGCCGCTTAGCCCAATACGCTATCTGAAATAGCAGCGACGTAAGTTGAACAAATGTGATAGAATTTCGCTGAATTCTTAAATTAACCATAATATAAAATGATCTAATCGGGTCACTGATTGCCCTATCATAGAAGTTTAATAGTGCATTTTACTCGCCATTCCACGCGCTTTAAGATGCCGGCCAGCCCAGTACGCTATCTGAAATAGGAGCGACGTAATTTGAATAAATGTGATAGAATTACGCTGAATTCTTATATTAACCGTAATATAAAATGATCTAATCGGGTCTCTGTTTGCCCTACCCTAGGAGTTTAATAGTGCATTTTACTCGCCATTTCATGCGCTTTGAGATGCCGCTTAGCCCAATACGCTATCTGAAATAGGAGCGACGTAAATTGAACGAATGTGATAGAATTTCGCTGAATTCTTAAATTAACTATTATATAAAATGATCTCATCGGGTCACTGATTGCCCTACCCTAGAAGTTTAATAGTGCATTTTACTTGCCATTTCATGCGCTTTGAGATGCCGCTTAGCCCAATACGCTATCTGAAATATGAGCGACGTAAATTGAACAAATGTGATAGAATTTCGCTGAATTCTTATATTAACCATAATATAAAATGATCTAATCGGGTATCTGTTTGCCTTATCCTAGAAGTTTAATAGTGCATTATTCTCGCCATTTCATGCGCTTCGAGATGCCGCTTAACCCAACACGCTATCAGCAATAGGAGCGACGTAAATTGAACAAACGTGATAGAATTTTGCTGAATTCTTAAATTAACCATAGTACAAAATGATCTAATCGGGTCTCTGTTTGCCCTACCCTAGAAGTTTAATAGTGCATTTTGCTCGTCATTCCATGCGCTTTGAGATGCCGCTTAGCCCAATACGCTATCTGAAATAGGAGCGACGTAAATTGAACAAATGTGATAGAATTTCCGTGAATCCTTATATTAACCTTAATGTAAAATGACCTAATCGCGTCTCTGTTCGCCCTACCCTAGAAGTTTAATAGTGCACTTCACTCGCAATTTCATGCGCTTTGAGATGGCGCTTAGACCAATACGCTATCTGAAATAGGAGCGACGTAAATTGAACAAATGTGATAGAATTTCCCTGAATTCTTATATTAACCTCAATGTAAAATGATCTAATCGGGCCTTCGTTCGCCCTACCCTAGAAGTTTAGCAGTGCATTTTACTCGCCATTTCATGCGCTTTGAGATGTCGCTTAGCCCAGTACGCTATCTGAAATAGGAGCGACGTAAGTTGAACGAATGTGATAGAATTACGCTGAATTCTTATATTAACCGTAATATAAAATGATCTAATCGGGTCTCTGTTTGCCTTATCCTAGAAGTTTAATAGTGCATTTTACTCGCCATTTCATGCGCATTGAGATGCCGCTTAGCCCAATACGCTATCTGAAGTAGGAGCGACGTAAATTGAACAAATATGATAGAGTTTCGCTGAATTCTTAAATTAACCATAATATAAAATGATCTTATCCGGTCTCTGTTTGCCCTACCCTAGAAGTTTAATAGTGCATTTCACTCGTCATTTCATGCGCTTTGAGATGCCGCTTAGCCCAATACGCTATCTGAAATAGCAGCGACGTAAGTTGAACAAATGTGATAGAATTTCGCTGAATTCTTAAATTAACGATAATATAAAATGATCTAATCGGGTCACTGATTGCCCTATCATAGAAGTTTAATAGTGCATTTTACTCGCCATTCCACGCGCTTTAAGATGCCGGCCAGCCCAGTACGCTATCTGAAATAGGAGCGACGTAATTTGAATAAATGTGATAGAATTACGCTGAATTCTTATATTAACCGTAATATAAAATGATCTAATCGGGTCTCTGTTTGCCCTACCCTAGAAGTTTAATAGTGCATTTTACTCGCCATTTCATGCGCTTTGAGATGCCGCATAGCCCAATACGCTATCTGAAATAGGAGCGACGTAAATTGAACAAATGTGATAGAATTTCCTTGAATCCTTATATTAACCTTAATGTAAAATGATCTAATCGGGTCTCTGTTCGCCCTACCATAGAAGTCTAATGGTGCATTTCACTCGCCATTTCATGCGCTTTGAGATGCCGCTTAGCCGAATACGCTATCTGATATAGGAGCGACGTAAATTGAACAAATGTGATACTATTTCCCTGAAATCTTATATTAAACAAAATATAAACTGATCTAATCGGGTCTCTGATTGCCCTATCATAGAAGTTTAGTAGTGCATTTTACTCGCCATTCCACGCGCTTTAAGTTGCCGCCTAGCCCAGTACGCTATCTGAAATAGGAGCGACGTAGGTTGAACAAATGTGATAGAATTTTGCTGAATTCTTAAATTAACCATAATATAAAATGATCTAATCGGGTCTCTGTTTGCCCTACCCTAGAAGTTTAATAGTGCATTTTAGTCGCCATTTCATGCGCTTTGAGATCCGGCTTAGCCCAATACGCTATCTGAAATAGGAGCGACGTAAATTGAACAAATGTGATAGAATTTCGCTGAATTCTTATATTAACCAAAATATAAAATGATCTAATCGGATCTCTGTTTGCCCTACCCTAGAAGTTTAATCGTGCATTTTACACGCCATTTCATGCGCTTTGAGATGCCGCTTAGCCCAATACGCTATCTGAAATAGGAGCGACGTAAATTGAACAAATGTGATAGAATTTCGCTGAATTCTTAAATTAACCATAATATAAAATGATCTAATCGGGTCCCTGTTTGCCCTACCCTAGAAGTTTAATAGTGCATTTCACTCGTCGTTTCATGCGCTTTGAGATGCCGCTTAGCCCAATACGCTATCTGAAATAGGAGCGACGTAAATTGAACAAATGTGATAGAATTTCGCTGAATTCTTATATTAACCAAAGTATAAAATGATCTAATCTGGTCTCTGATTGCCCTATCACAGAAGGTTAATAGTGCATTTTACTCGCCATTCCACGCGCTTTAAGATGCCGCCTAGCCCAGTACGCTATCTGAAATAGGAGCGACGTAAATTGAACGAATGTGATAGAATTTCGCTGGCTTCTTATATTAACCAAAATATAAAATGATCTAGTCGGGTCTCTGATAGCCCTATCATAGATGTTTAATAGTGCATTTTACTCGCCATTCCACGCGCTTTAAGATGCCGCCTAGCCCAGTACGCTATCTGAAATAGGAGCGACGTAAGTTGAACAAACGTGATAGAGTTTCGCAGAATTCTTAAATTAATCATAATATAAAATGGTCTTATCGGGTCTCTGTTTGCCCTACCCTAGAAGTTTAATAGTGCATTTTACTCGCCATTTCATGCGCTTTGAGATGCCGCCCAGACCAGTACGCTATCTGAAATAGGAGCGACGTAAGTTGAACAAATGTGATAGAATTACTCTGAATTATTATATTAACCGTAATATAAAATTATCTAATCGGGTCTCTGTTTGCCCTACCCTAGAAGTTTAATGGTGCACTTTGCTCGCCACTTCATGCGCTTTGAGATGGCCGTTAGCCCAATACGCTATCTGAAATAGGAGCGACGTAAATTGAACAAATGTGATAGAATTTCCCTGAATTCTTATATTAACCTTAATGTAAAATGATCTAATCGGGTCTTTGTTCGCCCTACCCCAGAAGTTAAATAGTGCATTTCACTCGTCATTTCATGCGCTTTGAGATGCCGCTTAGCCCAATAAGCTATCTGAAATAGGAGCGACGTAAATTGAACAAATGTGATAGACTTACGCTGAATTCTTATATTAACCTTATTATAAAATGATCTAATCGGGTCTCTGTTTGCCTTACCCTAGAAGATTAATAGTGCATTTTACTCGCCATTTCATGCGCTTTGAGATGCCGCTTAGCCCAATACGCTATCTGAAATAGGAGCGACGTAAATTGAACAATTGTGATAGAATTTCGCTGAATTCTTATATTAACCAAAATATAAAATGATCTAGTCGGGTCTCTGATTGCCCTATCATAGTAGTTTAATAGTGCATTTCACTCGTCATTTCATGCGCTTTAAGATGCCGCCTAGCCCAGTACGCTATCTGAAATATCAGCGACGTAAATTGAACAAATGTGAGAGACTTTCGCTGAATTCTTATATTAACCTTAATGTAAAGTGTTCTAATCGGGTCTCTGTTCGCCCTACCCTAGAAGATTAATAGTGCATTTTACTCGCCAATCCACGCGCTTTAAGATTCCGCCTAGCCCAGTACGCTATCTGAAATAGGAGCGACGTAAATTGAACAAATGTGATAGAATTTGGCTGAATTCTTAAATTAACCATAATATAAAATGATCTAATCGGGTCTCTGTTTGTCCTACCCTAGAAGTTTAATAGTGCATTTTACTCGCCATTTCATGCGCTTTGAGATGCCGCATAGCCCAATACGCTATCTGAAATAGGAGCGACGTAAATTGAACAAATGTGATAGAATTTCCTTGAATCCTTATATTAACCTTAATGTAAAATGATCTAATCGGGTCTCTGTTCGTCCTACCATAGAAGTCTAATGGTGCATTTCACTCGCCATTTCATGCGCTTTGAGATGCCGCTTACCCGAATACGCTATCTGATATAGGAGCGACGTAAATTGAACAAATGTGATACTATTTCCATGAAATC
Organism: Macropis europaea; assembly: GCA_916610135.2. Lineage (NCBI taxonomy): Eukaryota > Metazoa > Arthropoda > Insecta > Hymenoptera > Melittidae > Macropis > Macropis europaea. Next base: position 41,016,916 of record OU744345.1, read on the forward strand.
TTATATTAAACAAAATATAAACTGATCTAATCGGGTCTCTGATTGCCCTATCATAGAAGTTTAGTAGTGCATTTTACTCGCCATTCCACGCGCTTTAAGTTGCCGCCTAGCCCAGTACGCTATCTGAAATAGGAGCGACGTAAGTTGAACAAATGTGATAGAATTTTGCTGAATTCTTAAATTAACCATAATATAAAATGATCTAATCGGGTCTCTGTTTGCCCTACCCTAGAAGTTTAATAGTGCATTTTAGTCGCCATTTCATGCGCTTTGAGATCCGGCTTAGCCCAATACGCTATCTGAAATAGGAGCGACGTAAATTGAACAAATGTGATAGAATTTCGCTGAATTCTTATATTAACCAAAATATAAAATGATCTAATCGGGTCTCTGTTTGCCCTACCCTAGAAGTTTAATCGTGCATTTTACACGCCATTTCATGCGCTTTGAGATGCCGCTTAGCCCAATACGCTATCTGAAATAGGAGCGACGTAAATTGAACAAATGTGATAGAATTTCGCTGAATTCTTAAATTAACCATAATATAAAATGATCTAATCGGGTCCCTGTTTGCCCTACCCTAGAAGTTTAATAGTGCATTTCACTCGTCATTTCATGCGCTTTGAGATGCCGCATAGCCCAATACGCTATCTGAAATAGGAGCGACGTAAATTGAACAAATGTGATAGAATTTCGCTGAATTCATATATTAACCAAAGTATAAAATGATCTAATCTGGTCTCTGATTGCCCTATCACAGAAGGTTAATAGTGCATTTTACTCGCCATTCCACGCGCTTTAAGATGCCGCCTAGCCCAGTACGCTGTCTGAAATAGAAGCGACGTAAATTGAACAAGTGTGATAGAATCTCGCTGAATACTTATATTAACCTTAATGTAAAATGATCTAATCGGGTCTCTGTTCGCCCTACCCTAGAAGTTTAATAGTGCATTTCACTCGTCATTTCATGCGCTTTGAGATGACGCTTAACCCAACACGCTATCTGAAATAGGAGCGACGTAAGTTGAACAAATGTGACAGAATTACGCTGCATTCTTATATTCACCTTAATGTAAAATGATCTCTTCGGGTCTCTGTTCACCCTACCCTAGATGTATAATAGTGCATTTCACTCGTCATTTCATGCGCTTTGAGATGCCGCTTAGCCCAATACGATATCTGAAATAGGAGCGACGTAAATTGAACAAATGTGATTGAATTTCCCTGAATTCTTATATTAACCAAAATATAAAATAATCTAATCGGGTCTCTGATTGCCCTATCATAGAAGTTTAATAGTGCATTTTACTCGCCATTTCACGCGCTCTAAGATGCCGCCTAGCCCAGTACGCTATCTGAAATAGGAGCGACGTAAATTGAACAAATGTGATAGAATTTCGCTGAATTCTTATATTAACCAAAATATAAAATGATCTAATCGGGTCTCTGTTTGCCCTACCCTAGAAGTTTAATCGTGCATTTTACACGCCATTTCATGCGCTTTGAGATGCCGCTTAGCCCAATACGCTATCTGAAATAGGGGCGACGTAAATTGAACAAATGTGATAGAATTTCGCTGAATTCTTATATTAACCAAAGTATAAAATGATCTAATCGGGTCTCTGTTCGCCCTACCATAGAAGTCTAATGGTGCATTTCACTCGCCATTTCATGCGCTTTGAGATGCCGCTTAGCCGAATACGCTATCTGATATAGGAGCGACGTAAATTGAACAAATGTGATACTATTTCCCTGAAATCTTATATTAAACAAAATATAAACTGATCTAATCGGGTCTCTGATTGCCCTATCATAGAAGTTTAGTAGTGCATTTTACTCGCCATTCCACGCGCTTTAAGTTGCCGCCTAGCCCAGTACGCTATCTGAAATAGGAGCGACGTAGGTTGAACAAATGTGATAGAATTTTGCTGAATTCTTAAATTAACCATAATATAAAATGATCTAATCGGGTCTCTGTTTGCCCTACCCTAGAAGTTTAATAGTGCATTTTAGTCGCCATTTCATGCGCTTTGAGATCCGGCTTAGCCCAATACGCTATCTGAAATAGGAGCGACGTAAATTGAACAAATGTGATAGAATTTCGCTGAATTCTTATATTAACCAAAATATAAAATGATCTAATCGGATCTCTGTTTGCCCTACCCTAGAAGTTTAATCGTGCATTTTACACGCCATTTCATGCGCTTTGAGATGCCGCTTAGCCCAATACGCTATCTGAAATAGGAGCGACGTAAATTGAACAAATGTGATAGAATTTCGCTGAATTCTTAAATTAACCATAATATAAAATGATCTAATCGGGTCCCTGTTTGCCCTACCCTAGAAGTTTAATAGTGCATTTCACTCGTCGTTTCATGCGCTTTGAGATGCCGCTTAGCCCAATACGCTATCTGAAATAGGAGCGACGTAAATTGAACAAATGTGAATAGAATTTCGCTGAATTCTTATATTAACCAAAGTATAAAATGATCTAATCTGGTCTCTGATTGCCCTATCACAGAAGGTTAATAGTGCATTTTACTCGCCATTCCACGCGCTTTAAGATGCCGCCTAGCCCAGTACGCTATCTGAAATAGGAGCCACGTAAATTGAACGAATGTGATAGAATTTCGCTGGCTTCTTATATTAACCAAAATATAAAATGATCTAGTCGGGTCTCTGATAGCCCTATCATAGATGTTTAATAGTGCATTTTACTCGCCATTCCACGCGCTTTAAGATGCCGCCTAGCCCAGTACGCTATCTGAAATAGGAGCGACGTAAGTTGAACAAACGTGATAGAGTTTCGCAGAATTCTGAAATTAATCATAATATAAAATGGTCTTATCGGGTCTCTGTTTGCCCTACCCTAGAAGTTTAATAGTGCATTTTACTCGCCATTTCATGCGCTTTGAGATGCCGCCCAGACCAGTACGCTATCTGAAATAGGAGCGACGTAAGTTGAACAAATGTGATAGAATTACTCTGAATTATTATATTAACCGTAATATAAAATTATCTAATCGGGTCTCTGTTTGCCCTACCCTAGAAGTTTAATGGTGCACTTTGCTCGCCACTTCATGCGCTTTGAGATGGCCGTTAGCCCAATACGCTATCTGAAATAGGAGCGACGTAAATTGAACAAATGTGATAGAATTTCCCTGAATTCTTATATTAACCTTAATGTAAAATGATCTAATCGGGTCTTTGTTCGCCCTACCCCAGAAGTTAAATAGTGCATTTCACTCGTCATTTCATGCGCTTTGAGATGCCGCTTAGCCCAATAAGCTATCTGAAATAGGAGCGACGTAAATTGAACAAATGTGATAGCCTTACGCTGAATTCTTATATTAACCTTATTATAAAATGATCTAATCGGGTCTCTGTTTGCCTTACCCTAGAAGATTAATAGTGCATTTTACTCGCCATTTCATGCGCTTTGAGATGCCGCTTAGCCCAATACGCTATCTGAAATAGGAGCGACGTAAATTGAACAATTGTGATAGAATTTCGCTGAATTCTTATATTAACCAAAATATAAAATGATCTAGTCGGGTCTCTGATTGCCCTATCATAGTAGTTTAATAGTGCATTTCACTCGTCATTTCATGCGCTTTAAGATGCCGCCTAGCCCAGTACGCTATCTGAAATATCAGCGACGTAAATTGAACAAATGTGAGAGACTTTCGCTGAATTCTTATATTAACCTTAATGTAAAGTGTTCTAATCGGGTCTCTGTTCGCCCTACCCTAGAAGATTAATAGTGCATTTTACTCGCCAATCCACGCGCTTTAAGATTCCGCCTAGCCCAGTACGCTATCTGAAATAGGAGCGACGTAAATTGAACAAATGTGATAGAATTTGGCTGAATTCTTAAATTAACCATAATATAAAATGATCTAATCGGGTCTCTGTTTGCCCTACCCTAGAAGTTTAATAGTGCATTTTACTCGCCATTTCATGCGCTTTGAGATGCCGCATAGCCCAATACGCTATCTGAAATAGGAGCGACGTAAATTGAACAAATGTGATAGAATTTCCTTGAATCCTTATATTAACCTTAATGTAAAATGATCTAATCGGGTCTCTGTTCGTCCTACCATAGAAGTCTAATGGTGCATTTCACTCGCCATTTCATGCGCTTTGAGATGCCGCTTAGCCGAATACGCTATCTGATATAGGAGCGACGTAAATTGAACAAATGTGATACTATTTCCATGAAATCTTATATTAAACAAAATATAAAATGATCTAATCGGGTCTCTGATTGCCCTATCATAGAAGTTTAGTAGTGCATTTTACTCGCCATTCCACGCGCTTTAAGTTGCCGCCTAGCCCAGTACGCTATCTGAAATAGGAGCGACGTAAGTTGAACAAATGTGATAGAATTTTGCTGAATTCTTAAATTAACCATAATATAAAATGATCTAATCGGGTCTCTGTTTGCCCTACCCTAGAAGTTTAATAGTGCATTATAGTCGCCATTTCATGCGCTTTGAGATCCGGCTTAGCCCAATACGCTATCTGAAATAGGAGCGACGTAAATTGAACAAATGTGATAGAATTTCGCTGAATTCTTATATTAACCAAAATATAAAATGATCTAATCGGGTCTCTGTTTGCCCTACCCTAGAAGTTTAATCGTGCATTTTACACGCCATTTCATGCGCTTTGAGATGCCGCTTAGCCCAATACGCTATCTGAAATAGGAGCGACGTAAATTGAACAAATGTGATAGAATTTCGCTGAATTCTTAAATTAACCATAATATAAAATGATCTAATCGGGTCTCTGTTTGCCCTACCCTAGAAGTTTAATAGTGCATTTCACTCGTCATTTCATGCGCTTTGAGATGCCGCATAGCCCAATACGCTATCTGAAATAGGAGCGACGTAAATTGAACAAATGTGATAGAATTTCGCTGAATTCATATATTAACCAAAGTATAAAATGATCTAATCTGGTCTCTGATTGCCCTATCACAGAAGGTTAATAGTGCATTTTACTCGCCATTCCACGCGCTTTAAGATGCCGCCTAGCCCAGTACGCTGTCTGAAATAGAAGCGACGTAAATTGAACAAGTGTGATAGAATCTCGCTGAATACTTATATTAACCATAATGTAAAATGATCTAATCGGGTCTCTGTTCGCCCTACCCTAGAAGTTTAATAGTGCATTTCACTCGTCATTTCATGCGCTTTGAGATGACGCTTAACCCAACACGCTATCTGAAATAGGAGCGACGTAAGTTGAACAAATGTGACAGAATTACGCTGCATTCTTATATTCACCTTAATGTAAAATGATCTCTTCGGGTCTCTGTTCACCCTACCCTAGATGTATAATAGTGCATTTCACTCGTCATTTCATGCGCTTTGAGATGCCGCTTAGCCCAATACGATATCTGAAATAGGAGCGACGTAAATTGAACAAATGTGATTGAATTTCCCTGAATTCTTATATTAACCAAAATATAAAATAATCTAATCGGGTCTCTGATTGCCCTATCATAGAAGTTTAATAGTGCATTTTACTCGCCATTTCACGCGCTCTAAGATGCCGCCTAGCCCAGTGCGCTATCTGAAATAGGAGCGACGTAAATTGAACAAATGCGATAGAATTACGCTGAATTCTTATATTAACCGTAATATAAAATGAACAAATCGGGTCTCCGTTTGCCTTATCCTAGAAGTTTAATAGCGCATTTTACGCGCCATTTCATGCGCTTTGAGATGCCGCTTAGCCCAATACGCTATCTGAAATATGAGCGACGCAAATTGAACAAATGTGATAGAATTTCGCTGAATTCTTATATTAACCGTAATATAAAATGATCTAATCGGGTCTCTGTTTGCTGTACCCTAGAAGTTTAATAGTGCATTTTACTCGCAATTTCATGCGCTTTGAGGTGCCGCTTAACCCAATACGCTATCTGCAATAGGAGCGACGTAAATTGAACAAATGTGATAGAATATCGCTGAATTCTTAAATTAACTATAATATAAAATGATCTAATCGGGTCACTGATTGCCCTACCCTAGAAGTTTAATAGTGCATTTTACGCGCCATTTCATGCGCCTTGAGATGCCGCTTAGCCCAATACGCTATCGGAAATATGAGCGACGTAAATTGAACAAATGTGATAGAATTTCGCTGAATTCTTATATTAACAAAAATATAAATTGATCTAATCGGGTCTCTGTTTGCCTTATCCTAGAAGTTTAGTATTGCATTTTACTCGCAATTTCATGCGCTTTGAGATGCCGCTTAGACCAATACGCTATCTGAAACAGGTGCGACGTAAATTGAACAAATGTGATAGAATTTCCCTGAATTATTTTATTAACCAGAATGTAAAATGATCTAATCTGGTCTCTGTTCGCCCTACCATAGAAGTCTTATAGTGCAGTTCACTCGCCATTTCATGCGCTTTGAGATGCCGCTTAGCCCAATACGCTATCTGAAATAGGAGCGACCTAAATTGAACGAATGTGATAGAATTTTGCTGAATTCTTAAATTAACCATAATATAAAATGATCTAATCGGGTCTCTGCTTGCCCTACCCTAGAAGTTTAATAGTGCATTTTACTCGTCATTTCATGCGCTTTGAGATGCCGCTTAGCCTAATACGCTATCTGAAATAGGAGCGACGTAAATTGAACAAATGTGATACTATTTCCCTGAAATCTTATATTAAACAAAATATAAGATGATCTAATCGGGTCTCTGATTGCCCTATCATAGAAGTTTAGTAGTGCATTTTACTCGCCATTTCACGCGCTATAAGTTGCCGCCTAGCCCAGTACGCTATCTGAAATAGGAGCGACGTAAATTGAACAAATGTGATAGAATTTTGCTGAATTCTTAAATTAACCATAATATAAAATGATCTAATCGGGTCTCTGTTTGCCCTACCCTAGAAGTTTAATAGTGCATTTCACTCGTCATTTCATGCGCTTTGAGATGCCGCTAAGCCCAATAAGCTATCTGTAATAGGAGCGACGTAAATTTTACAAATGTGATAGAATTTCGTTGAATCCTTATATTAACCAAAATATAAAATGATCTAATCGGGTCTCTGTTTGCACTACCCTAGAAGTTTAATAGTGCATTCTACTCGCCATTTCATGCGCTTTGAGATGCCGCTTAGCCCAATACGCTATCTGAAATATGAGCGACGTAAATTGAACAAATGTGATAGAATTTCCCTCAAATCTTATATTAAACAAAATATAAAATGATCTAATCGGGTCTGTGAATGCCCTATCATAGAAGCTTAATAGTGCATTTTACTCGCCATTCCACGCGGATTAAGATGCCGGCCAGCCCAGTACGCTATCTGAAATAGGAGCGACGTAATTTGAAGGAATGTGATAGAATTACGCTGAATTCTTATATTAACCGTAATATAAAATGAACTAATCGGGTCTCCGTTTGCCTTATCCTAGAAGTTTAATAGCGCATTTTACGCACCATTTCATGCGCTTTGAGGTGCCGCTTAACCCAATACGCTATCTGCAATAGGAGCGACGTAAATCGAACAAATGTGATAGAATATCGCTGAATTCTTAAATTAACTATAATATAAAATGATCTAATCGGGTCACTGATTGCCCTACCCTAGAAGTTTAATAGTGCATTTTACTCGCCATTTCATGCGCTTTGAGATGCCGCTTAGCCCAATACGCTATCGGAAATATGAGCGACGTAAATTGAACAAATGTGATAGAATTTCGCTGAATTCTTATATTAACAAAAATATAAAATGATCTAATCGGGTCTCTGTTTGCCTTATCCTAGAAGTTTAGTATTGCATTTTACTCGCCATTTCATGCGCTGTGAGATGCCGCTTAGCCCAATACGCTATCTGAAACAGGTGCGACGTAAATTGAACAAATGTGATAGAATTTCGCTGAGTTCTTAAATTAACCATAATATAAAATGATCTAATCGGGTCCCTGTTTGCCCTACCCTAGAAGTTTGATAGTGCATTTCACTCGTCATTTAATGCGCTTTGAGATGCCGCTTAGCCCAATACGCTATCTGAAATAGGAGCGACGTAAATTGAACAAATGTGATAGAATTTCGCTGAATTCTTATATTAACCAAAATATAAAATGATCTAATCGGGTCTCTGTTTGCCCTACCCTAGAAGTTTAATCGTGCATTTTACACGCCATTTCATGCGCTTTGAGATGCCGCTTAGCCCAATACGCTATCTGAAATAGGAGCGACGTAAATTGAACAAATGTGATAGAATTTTTCTGAATTCTTAAATAAACCAAAATATGAAATGATCTAATCGGGTCTCTGTTTGCCCTACCCTAGAAGTTTCACAGTGCATTTTACTCGCCATTTCATGCGCTTTGAGATCCGGCATAGCCCAATACGCTATCTGAAATAGGAGCGACGTAAATTGAACAAATGTGATAGAATTTCGCTGAATTCTTATATTAACCAAAATATAAAATGATCTAATCGGGTCTCTGTTTGCCCTACCCTAGAAGTTTAATCGTGCATTTTACACGCCATTTCATGCGCTTTGAGATGCCGCTTAGCCCAATACGCTATCTGAAATAGGGGCGACGTAAATTGAACAAATGTGATAGAATTTCCGTGAATCCTTATATTAACCTTAATGTAAAATGATCTAATCGGGTCTCTGTTCGTCCTACCATAGAAGTCTAATGGTGCATTTCACTCGCCATTTCATGCGCTTTGAGATGCCGCTTAGCCGAATACGCTATCTGATATAGGAGCGACGTAAATTGAACAAATGTGATACTATTTCCATGAAATCTTATATTAAACAAAATATAAACTGATCTAATCGGGTCTCTGATTGCCCTATCATAGAAGTTTAGTAGTGCATTTTACTCGCCATTTCACGCGCTATCAGTTGCCGCCTAGCCCAGTACGCTATCTGAAATAGGAGCGACGTAAGTTGAACAAATGTGATAGAATTTTGCTGAATTCTTAAATTAACCATAATATAAAATGATCTAATCGGGTCTCTGTTTGCCCTACCCTAGAAGTTTAATAGTGCATTTTAGTCGCCATTTCATGCGCTTTGAGATCCGGCTTAGCCCAATACGCTATCTGAAATAGGAGCGACGTAAATTGAACAAATGTGATAGAATTTCGCTGAATTCTTATATTAACCAAAATATAAAATGATCTAATCGGGTCTCTGTTTGCCCTACCCTAGAAGTTTAATCGTGCATTTTACACGCCATTTCATGCGCTTTGAGATGCCGCTTAGCCCAATACGCTGTCTGAAATAGGAGCGACGTAAATTGAACAAATGTGATAGAATTTCGCTGAATTCTTAAATTAACCATAATATAAAATGATCTAATCGGGTCCCTGTTTGCCCTACCCTAGAAGTTTAATAGTGCATTTCACTCGTCATTTCATGCGCTTTGAGATGCCGCTTAGCCCAATACGCTATCTGAAATAGGAGCGACGTAAATTGAACAAATGTGATAGAATTTCGCTGAATTCTTATATTAACCAAAGTATAAAATGATCTAATCTGGTCTCTGATTGCCCTATCACAGAAGGTTAATAGTGCATTTTACTCGCCATTCCACGCGCTTTAAGATGCCGCCTAGCCCAGTACGCTGTCTGAAATAGAAGCGACGTAAATTGAACAAGTGTGATAGAATCTCGCTGAATACTTATATTAACCTTAATGTAAAATGATCTAATCGGGTCTCTGTTCGCCCTACCCTAGAAGTTTAATAGTGCATTTCACTCGTCATTTCATGCGCTTTGAGATGACGCTTAACCCAACACGCTATCTGAAATAGGAGCGACGTAAGTTGAACAAATGTGACAGAATTACGCTGCATTCTTATATTCACCTTAATGTAAAATGATCTCTTCGGGTCTCTGTTCACCCTACCCTAGATGTATAATAGTGCATTTCACTCGTCATTTCATGCGCTTTGAGATGCCGCTTAGCCCAATACGATATCTGAAATAGGAGCGACGTAAATTGAACAAATGTGATTGAATTTCCCTGAATTCTTATATTAACCAAAATATAAAATAATCTAATCGGGTCTCTGATTGCCCTATCATAGAAGTTTAATAGTGCATTTTACTCGCCATTTCACGCGCTCTAAGATGCCGCCTAGCCCAGTACGCTATCTGAAATAGGAGCGACGTAAATTGAACAAATGCGATAGAATTACGCTGAATTCTTATATTAACCGTAATATAAAATGAACAAATCGGGTCTCCGTTTGCCTTATCCTAGAAGTTTAATAGCGCATTTTACGCGCCATTTCATGCGCTTTGAGATGCCGCTTAGCCCAATACGCTATCTGAAATATGAGCGACGCAAATTGAACAAATGTGATAGAATTTCGCTGAATTCTTATATTAACCGTAATATAAAATGATCTAATCGGGTCTCTGTTTGCTCTACCCTAGAAGTTTAATAGTGCATTTTACTCGCAATTTCATGCGCTTTGAGGTGCCGCTTAACCCAATACGCTATCTGCAATAGGAGCGACGTAAATTGAACAAATGTGATAGAATATCGCTGAATTCTTAAATTAACTATAATATAAAATGATCTAATCGGGTCACTGATTGCCCTACCCTAGAAGTTTAATAGTGCATTTTACGCGCCATTTCATGCGCCTTGAGATGCCGCTTAGACCAATACGCTATCGGAAATATGAGCGACGTAAATTGAACAAATGTGATAGAATTTCGCTGAATTCTTATATTAACAAAAATATAAATTGATCTAATCGGGTCTCTGTTTGCCTTATCCTAGAAGTTTAGTATTGCATTTTACTCGCAATTTCATGCGCTTTGAGATGCCGCTTAGCCCAATACGCTATCTGAAACAGGTGCGACGTAAATTGAACAAATGTGATAGAATTTCCCTGAATTATTTTATTAACCAGAATGTAAAATGATCTAATCTGGTCTCTGTTCGCCCTACCATAGAAGTCTTATAGTGCATTTCACTCGCCATTTCATGCGCTTTGAGATGCCGCTTAGCCCAATACGCTATCTGAAATAGGAGCGACCTAAATTGAACAAATGTGATACTATTTCCCTGAAATCTTATATTAAACAAAATATAAGATGATCTAATCGGGTCTCTGATTGCCCTATCATAGAAGTTTAGTAGTGCATTTTACTCGCCATTTCACGCGCTATCAGTTGCCGCCTAGCCCAGTACGCTATCTGAAATAGGAGCGACGTAAGTTGAACAAATGTGATAGAATTTTGCTGAATTCTTAAATTAACCATAATATAAAATGATCTAATCGGGTCTCTGTTTGCCCTACCCTAGAAGTTTAATAGTGCATTATAGTCGCCATTTCATGCGCTTTGAGATCCGGCTTAGCCCAATACGCTATCTGAAATAGGAGCGACGTAAATTGAACAAATGTGATAGAATTTCGCTGAATTCTTATATTAACCAAAATATAAAATGATCTAATCGGGTCTCTGTTTGCCCTACCCTAGAAGTTTAATCGTGCATTTTACACGCCATTTCATGCGCTTTGAGATGCCGCTTAGCCCAATACGCTATCTGAAATAGGAGCGACGTAAATTGAACAAATGTGATAGAATTTCGCTGAATTCTTAAATTAACCATAATATAAAATGATCTAATCGGGTCCCTGTTTGCCCTACCCTAGAAGTTTAATAGTGCATTTCACTCGTCATTTCATGCGCTTTGAGATGCCGCATAGCCCAATACGCTATCTGAAATAGGAGCGACGTAAATTGAACAAATGTGATAGAATTTCGCTGAATTCATATATTAACCAAAGTATAAAATGATCTAATCTGGTCTCTGATTGCCCTATCACAGAAGGTTAATAGTGCATTTTACTCGCCATTCCACGCGCTTTAAGATGCCGCCTAGCCCAGTACGCTGTCTGAAATAGAAGCGACGTAAATTGAACAAGTGTGATAGAATCTCGCTGAATACTTATATTAACCTTAATGTAAAATGATCTAATCGGGTCTCTGTTCGCCCTACCCTAGAAGTTTAATAGTGCATTTCACTCGTCATTTCATGCGCTTTGAGATGACGCTTAACCCAACACGCTATCTGAAATAGGAGCGACGTAAGTTGAACAAATGTGACAGAATTACGCTGCATTCTTATATTCACCTTAATGTAAAATGATCTCTTCGGGTCTCTGTTCACCCTACCCTAGATGTATAATAGTGCATTTCACTCGTCATTTCATGCGCTTTGAGATGCCGCTTAGCCCAATACGATATCTGAAATAGGAGCGACGTAAATTGAACAAATGTGATTGAATTTCCCTGAATTCTTATATTAACCAAAATATAAAATAATCTAATCGGGTCTCTGATTGCCCTATCATAGAAGTTTAATAGTGCATTTTACTCGCCATTTCACGCGCTCTAAGATGCCGCCTAGCCCAGTGCGCTATCTGAAATAGGAGCGACGTAAATTGAACAAATGCGATAGAATTACGCTGAATTCTTATATTAACCGTAATATAAAATGAACAAATCGGGTCTCCGTTTGCCTTATCCTAGAAGTTTAATAGCGCATTTTACGCGCCATTTCATGCGCTTTGAGATGCCGCTTAGCCTAATACGCTATCTGAAATAGGAGCGACGTAAATTGAACAAATGTGATACTATTTCCCTGAAATCTTATATTAAACAAAATATAAGATGATCTAATCGGGTCTCTGATTGCCCTATCATAGAAGTTTAGTAGTGCATTTTACTCGCCATTTCACGCGCTATAAGTTGCCGCCTAGCCCAGTACGCTATCTGAAATAGGAGCGACGTAAGTTGAACAAATGTGATAGAATTTTGCTGAATTCTTAAATTAACCATAATATAAAATGATCTAATCGGGTCTCTGTTTGCCCTACCCTAGAAGTTTAATAGTGCATTTCACTCGTCATTTCATGCGCTTTGAGATGCCGCTAAGCCCAATAAGCTATCTGTAATAGGAGCGACGTAAATTTTACAAATGTGATAGAATTTCGTTGAATCCTTATATTAACCAAAATATAAAATGATCTAATCGGGTCTCTGTTTGCACTACCCTAGAAGTTTAATAGTGCATTCTACTCGCCATTTCATGCGCTTTGAGATGCCGCTTAGCCCAATACGCTATCTGAAATAGGAGCGACGTAAATTGAACAAATGTGATAGAATTTCGCTGAATTCTTATATTAACCAAAATATAAAATGATCTAATCGGGTCTCTGTTTGCCCTACCCTAGAAGTTTAATCGTGCATTGTACACGCCATTTCATGCGCTTTGAGATGCCGCTTAGCCCAATACGCTATCTGAAATAGGGGCGACGTAAATTGAACAAATGTGATAGAATTTCCGTGAATCCTTATATTAACCTTAATGTAAAATGATCTAATCGGGTCTCTGTTCGTCCTACCATAGAAGTCTAATGGTGCATTTCACTCGCCATTTCATGCGCTTTGAGATGCCGCTTAGCCGAATACGCTATCTGATATAGGAGCGACGTAAATTGAACAAATGTGATACTATTTCCATGAAATCTTATATTAAACAAAATATAAACTGATCTAATCGGGTCTCTGATTGCCCTATCATAGAAGTTTAGTAGTGCATTTTACTCGCCATTTCACGCGCTATCAGTTGCCGCCTAGCCCAGTACGCTATCTGAAATAGGAGCGACGTAAGTTGAACAAATGTGATAGAATTTTGCTGAATTCTTAAATTAACCATAATATAAAATGATCTAATCGGGTCTCTGTTTGCCCTACCCTAGAAGTTTAATAGTGCATTTTAGTCGCCATTTCATGCGCTTTGAGATCCGGCTTAGCCCAATACGCTATCTGAAATAGGAGCGACGTAAATTGAACAAATGTGATAGAATTTCGCTGAATTCTTATATTAACCAAAATATAAAATGATCTAATCGGGTCTCTGTTTGCCCTACCCTAGAAGTTTAATCGTGCATTTTACACGCCATTTCATGCGCTTTGAGATGCCGCTTAGCCCAATACGCTATCTGAAATAGGAGCGACGTAAATTGAACAAATGTGATAGAATTTCGCTGAATTCTTAAATTAACCATAATATAAAATGATCTAATCGGGTCCCTGTTTGCCCTACCCTAGAAGTTTAATAGTGCATTTCACTCGTCATTTCATGCGCTTTGAGATGCCGCTTAGCCCAATACGCTATCTGAAATAGGAGCGACGTAAATTGAACAAATGTGATAGAATTTCGCTGAATTCTTATATTAACCAAAGTATAAAATGATCTAATCTGGTCTCTGATTGCCCTATCACAGAAGGTTAATAGTGCATTTTACTCGCCATTCCACGCGCTTTAAGATGTCGCCTAGCCCAGTACGCTGTCTGAAATAGAAGCGACGTAAATTGAACAAGTGTGATAGAATCTCGCTGAATACTTATATTAACCTTAATGTAAAATGATCTAATCGGGTCTCTGTTCGCCCTACCCTAGAAGTTTAATAGTGCATTTCACTCGTCATTTCATGCGCTTTGAGATGACGCTTAACCCAACACGCTATCTGAAATAGGAGCGACGTAAGTTGAACAAATGTGACAGAATTACGCTGCATTCTTATATTCACCTTAATGTAAAATGATCTCTTCGGGTCTCTGTTCACCCTACCCTAGATGTATAATAGTGCATTTCACTCGTCATTTCATGCGCTTTGAGATGCCGCTTAGCCCAATACGATATCTGAAATAGGAGCGACGTAAATTGAACAAATGTGATTGAATTTCCCTGAATTCTTATATTAACCAAAATATAAAATAATCTAATCGGGTCTCTGATTGCCCTATCATAGAAGTTTAATAGTGCATTTTACTCGCCATTTCACGCGCTCTAAGATGCCGCCTAGCCCAGTACGCTATCTGAAATAGGAGCGACGTAAATTGAACAAATGCGATAGAATTACGCTGAATTCTTATATTAACCGTAATATAAAATGAACAAATCGGGTCTCCGTTTGCCTTATCCTAGAAGTTTAATAGCGCATTTTACGCGCCATTTCATGCGCTTTGAGATGCCGCTTAGCCCAATACGCTATCTGAAATATGAGCGACGCAAATTGAACAAATGTGATAGAATTTCGCTGAATTCTTATATTAACCGTAATATAAAATGATCTAATCGGGTCTCTGTTTGCTCTACCCTAGAAGTTTAATAGTGCATTTTACTCGCAATTTCATGCGCTTTGAGGTGCCGCTTAACCCAATACGCTATCTGCAATAGGAGCGACGTAAATTGAACAAATGTGATAGAATATCGCTGAATTCTTAAATTAACTATAATATAAAATGATCTAATCGGGTCACTGATTGCCCTACCCTAGAAGTTTAATAGTGCATTTTACGCGCCATTTCATGCGCCTTGAGATGCCGCTTAGACCAATACGCTATCGGAAATATGAGCGACGTAAATTGAACAAATGTGATAGAATTTCGCTGAATTCTTATATTAACAATAATATAAATTGATCTAATCGGGTCTCTGTTTGCCTTATCCTAGAAGTTTAGTATTGCATTTTACTCGCAATTTCATGCGCTTTGAGATGCCGCTTAGCCCAATACGCTATCTGAAACAGGTGCGACGTAAATTGAACAAATGTGATAGAATTTCCCTGAATTATTTTATTAACCAGAATGTAAAATGATCTAATCTGGTCTCTGTTCGCCCTACCATAGAAGTCTTATAGTGCATTTCACTCGCCATTTCATGCGCTTTGAGATGCCGCTTAGCCCAATACGCTATCTGAAATAGGAGCGACCTAAATTGAACAAATGTGATACTATTTCCCTGAAATCTTATATTAAACAAAATATAAGATGATCTAATCGGGTCTCTGATTGCCCTATCATAGAAGTTTAGTAGTGCATTTTACTCGCCATTTCACGCGCTATCAGTTGCCGCCTAGCCCAGTACGCTATCTGAAATAGGAGCGACGTAAGTTGAACAAATGTGATAGAATTTTGCTGAATTCTTAAATTAACCATAATATAAAATGATCTAATCGGGTCTCTGCTTGCCCTACCCTAGAAATTTAATAGTGCATTTTACTCGTCATTTCATGCGCTTTGAGATGCCGCTTAGCCTAATACGCTATCTGAAATAGGAGCGACGTAAATTGAACAAATGTGATACTATTTCCCTGAAATCTTATATTAAACAAAATATAAGATGATCTAATCGGGTCTCTGATTGCCCTATCATAGAAGTTTAGTAGTGCATTTTACTCGCCATTTCACGCGCTATCAGTTGCCGCCTAGCCCAGTACGCTATCTGAAATAGGAGCGACGTAAGTTGAACAAATGTGATAGAATTTTGCTGAATTCTTAAATTAACCATAATATAAAATGATCTAATCGGGTCTCTGTTTGCCCTACCCTAGAAGTTTAATAGTGCATTTCACTCGTCATTTCATGCGCTTTGAGATGCCGCTAAGCCCAATAAGCTATCTGTAATAGGAGCGACGTAAATTTTACAAATGTGATAGAATTTCGTTGAATTCTTATATTAACCAAAATATAAAATGATCTAATCGGGTCTCTGTTTGCACTACCCTAGAAGTTTAATAGTGCATTCTACTCGCCATTTCATGCGCTTTGAGATGCCGCTTAGCCCAATACGCTATCTGAAATATGAGCGACGTAAATTGAACAAATGTGATAGAATTTCCCTGAAATCTTATATTAAACAAAATATAAAATGATCTAATCGGGTCTGTGAATGCCCTATCATAGAAGCTTAATAGTGCATTTTACTCGCCATTCCACGCGGATTAAGATGCCGGCCAGCCCAGTACGCTATCTGAAATAGGAGCGACGTAATTTGAAGGAATGTGATAGAATTACGCTGAATTCTTATATTAACCGTAATATAAAATGAACTAATCGGGTCTCCGTTTGCCTTATCCTAGAAGTTTAATAGCGCATTTTACGCACCATTTCATGCGCTTTGAGGTGCCGCTTAACCCAATACGCTATCTGCAATAGGAGCGACGTAAATCGAACAAATGTGATAGAATATCGCTGAATTCTTAAATTAACTATAATATAAAATGATCTAATCGGGTCACTGATTGCCCTACCCTAGAAGTTTAATAGTGCATTTTACTCGCCATTTCATGCGCTTTGAGATGCCGCTTAGCCCAATACGCTATCGGAAATATGAGCGACGTAAATTGAACAAATGTGATAGAATTTCGCTGAATTCTTATATTAACAAAAATATAAAATGATCTAATCGGGTCTCTGTTTGCCTTATCCTAGAAGTTTAGTATTGCATTTTACTCGCCATTTCATGCGCTGTGAGATGCCGCTTAGCCCAATACGCTATCTGAAACAGGTGCGACGTAAATTGAACAAATGTGATAGAATTTCGCTGAATTCTTAAATTAACTATAATATAAAATGATCTAATCGGGTCACTGATTGCCCTATCATAGAAGTTTAATAGTGCATTTTACTCGCCATTCCACGCGCTTTAAGATGCCGACCAGCCCAGTACGCTATCTGAAATAGGAGCGACGTAATTTGAAGAAATGTGATAGAATTACGCTGAATTCTTATATTAACCGTAATATAAAATGATCTAATCGGGTCTCTGTTTGCCCTACCCTAGAAGTTTAATAGTCCATTTTATTCGCCATTTCATGCGCTTTGAGATGCCGGTTAGCCCAATACGCTAACTGAAATAGGAGCGACGTAAATAGAACGAATGTGATAGGATTTCCCTGAAATCTTATATTAAACAAAATATAAAATGATCTAATCGGGTCTCTGTTTGCCCTACCCTAGAAGTTTAATAGTGCATTTTACTCGCCATTTCATGCGCTTTGAGATGCCGCGTAACCCAATACGCTATCTGAAATAGGAGCAACGAAAGTTGAACAAATGTGATAGAATTACGCTGCATTCTTATATTAACCGTAATATAAAGTGATCTAACCGGGTATCTGTTTGCCTTATCCTAGAAGTTTAATAGTGCATTATACTCGCCATTTCATGCGCTTCGAGATGCCGCTTAGCTCAATACGCTATCTGAAATAGGAGCGACGAAAGTTGAACAAATGTGATAGAATTTCGCTGAATTATTTTATTAACCAGAATGTAAAATGATCTAATCTGGTCTCTGTTCGCCCTACCATAGAAGTCTTATAGTGCATTTCACTCGCCATTTCATGCGCTTTGAGATGCCGCTTAGCCCAATACGCTATCTGAAATAGGAGCGACCTAAATTGAACGAATGTGATAGAATTTTGCTGAATTCTTAAATTAACCATTATATAAAATGATCTAATCGGGTCTCTGCTTGCCCTACCCTAGAAGTTTAATAGTGTATTTTACTCGTCATTTCATGCGCTTTGAGATGCCGCTTTGCCCAATACGCTATCTGAAATAGGAGCGACGTAAATTGAACGAATGTGATAGAATTTCGCTCAATTCTTAAATTAACCATAATATAAACTGATCTAATCGGGTCTCTGTTTGCCCTACCCTAGAACTTTAATAGTGCATTTTACTCGTCATTTCATGCGCTTTGAGATGCCGCTTAGCCTAATACGCTATCTGAAATTGGAGCGATATAAGTGGACCAAATGTGATAGAATTTCGCTGAATTCTTTTATTAACCATAATGTAAAATGATCTAATCGGATCTCTGTTCGCCCGAGCCTAGAACTTTAATAGTGCATTTTATTCGCCATTTCATACGCTTTGAGATGCCGCTTTTCCCAATACGCTATCTGAAATAGGAGCGACGTAAATTGAACAAATGTGATAGAATTTCACTGAATTCTTATATTAACCAAAATATAAAATGATCTAATCGGGTCTCTGATTGCCCTAGCATAGAAGATTAATAGTGCATTTTACTCGCCATTCCGAGCGCTTTAAGATGCCGCATAGCCCAATACGGTATCTGAAATAGGAGCGACGTAAATTGAACAAATGTGATTGAATTTCCCTGAATTCTTATATTAACCAAAATATAAAATAATCTAATCGGGTCTCTGATTGCCCTATCATAGAAGTTTAATAGTGCATTTTACTCGCCATTTCACGCGCTCTAAGATGCCGCCTAGCCCAGTACGCTATCTGAAATAGGAGCGACGTAAATTGAACAAATGCGATAGAATTACGCTGAATTCTTATATTAACCGTAATATAAAATGAACAAATCGGGTCTCCGTTTGCCTTATCCTAGAAGTTTAATAGCGCATTTTACGCGCCATTTCATGCGCTTTGAGATGCCGCTTAGCCCAATACGCTATCTGAAATATGAGCGACGCAAATTGAACAAATGTGATAGAATTTCGCTGAATTCTTATATTAACAAAAATATAAATTGATCTAATCGGGTCTCTGTTTGCTCTACCCTAGAAGTTTAATAGTGCATTTTACTCGCAATTTCATGCGCTTTGAGGTGCCGCTTAACCCAATACGCTATCTGCAATAGGAGCGATGTAAATTGAACAAATGTGATAGAATATCGCTGAATTCTTAAATTAACTATAATATAAAATGATCTAATCGGGTCACTGATTGCCCTACCCTAGAAGTTTAATAGTGCATTTTACGCGCCATTTCATGCGCCTTGAGATGCCGCTTAGCCCAATACGCTATCGGAAATATGAGCGACGTAAATTGAACAAATGTGATAGAATTTCGCTGAATTCTTATGTTAACAAAAATATAAATTGATCTAATCGGGTCTCTGTTTGCCTTATCCTAGAAGTTTAGTATTGCATTTTACTCGCCATTTCATGCGCTTTGAGATGCCGCTTAGCCCAATACGCTATCTGAAACAGGTGCGACGTAAATTGAACAAATGTGATAGAATTTCCCTGAATTATTTTATTAACCAGAATGTAAAATGATCTAATCTGGTCTCTGTTCGCCCTACCATAGAAGTCTTATAGTGCATTTCACTCGCCATTTCATGCGCTTTGAGATGCCGCTTAGCCCAATACGCTATCTGAAATAGGAGCGACCTAAATTGAACGAATGTGATAGAATTTTGCTGAATTCTTAAATTAACCATAATATAAAATGATCTAATCGGGTCTCTGTTTGCCCTACCCTAGAAGTTTAATAGTGCATTTTACTCGCCATTTCATGCGCTTTGAGATGCCGCATAGCCCAATACGCTATCTGAAATAGGAGCGACGTAAATTGAACAAATGTGATAGAATTTCCTTGAATCCTTATATTAACCTTAATGTAAAATGATCTAATCGGGTCTCTGTTCGTCCTACCATAGAAGTCTAATGGTGCATTTCACTCGCCATTTCATGCGCTTTGAGATGCCGCTTAGCCGAATACGCTATCTGATATAGGAGCGACGTAAATTGAACAAATGTGATACTATTTCCATGAAATCTTATATTAAACAAAATATAAACTGATCTAATCGGGTCTCTGATTGCCCTATCATAGAAGTTTAGTAGTGCATTTTACTCGCCATTCCACGCGCTTTAAGTTGCCGCCTAGCCCAGTACGCTATCTGAAATAGGAGCGACGTAAGTTGAACAAATGTGATAGAATTTTGCTGAATTCTTAAATTAACCATAATATAAAATGATCTAATCGGGTCTCTGTTTGCCCTACCCTAGATGTTTAATAGTGCATTTTAGTCGCCATTTCATGCGCTTTGAGATCCGGCTTAGCCCAATACGCTATCTGAAATAGGAGCGACGTAAATTGAACAAATGTGATAGAATTTCGCTGAATTCTTATATTAACCAAAATATAAAATGATCTAATCGGATCTCTGTTTGCCCTACCCTAGAAGTTTAATCGTGCATTTTACACGCCATTTCATGCGCTTTGAGATGCCGCTTAGCCCAATACGCTATCTGAAATAGGAGCGACGTAAATTGAACAAATGTGATAGAATTTCGCTGAATTCTTAAATTAACCATAATATAAAATGATCTAATCGGGTCCCTGTTTGCCCTACCCTAGAAGTTTAATAGTGCATTTCACTCGTCGTTTCATGCGCTTTGAGATGCCGCTTAGCCCAATACGCTATCTGAAATAGGAGCGACGTAAATTGAACAAATGTGATAGAATTTCGCTGAATTCTTATATTAACCAAAGTATAAAATGATCTAATCTGGTCTCTGATTGCCCTATCACAGAAGGTTAATAGTGCATTTTACTCGCCATTCCACGCGCTTTAAGATGCCGCCTAGCCCAGTACGCTATCTGAAATAGGAGCCACGTAAATTGAACGAATGTGATAGAATTTCGCTGGCTTCTTATATTAACCAAAATATAAAATGATCTAGTCGGGTCTCTGATAGCCCTATCATAGATGTTTAATAGTGCATTTTACTCGCCATTCCACGCGCTTTAAGATGCCGCCTAGCCCAGTACGCTATCTGAAATAGGAGCGACGTAAGTTGAACAAACGTGATAGAGTTTCGCAGAATTCTTAAATTAATCATAATATAAAATGGTCTTATCGGGTCTCTGTTTGCCCTACCCTAGAAGTTTAATAGTGCATTTTACTCGCCATTTCATGCGCTTTGAGATGCCGCCCAGCCCAGTACGCTATCTGAAATAGGAGCGACGTAAGTTGAACAAATGTGATAGAATTACTCTGAATTATTATATTAACCGTAATATAAAATTATCTAATCGGGTCTCTGTTTGCCCTACCCTAGAAGTTTAATGGTGCACTTTGCTCGCCACTTCATGCGCTTTGAGATGGCCGTTAGCCCAATACGCTATCTGAAATAGGAGCGACGTAAATTGAACAAATGTGATAGAATTTCCCTGAATTCTTATATTAACCTTAATGTAAAATGATCTAATCGGGTCTTTGTTCGCCCTACCCCAGAAGTTAAATAGTGCATTTCACTCGTCATTTCATGCGCTTTGAGATGCCGCTTAGCCCAATAAGCTATCTGAAATAGGAGCGACGTAAATTGAACAAATGTGATAGACTTACGCTGAATTCTTATATTAACCTTATTATAAAATGATCTAATCGGGTCTCTGTTTGCCTTACCCTAGAAGATTAATAGTGCATTTTTCTCGCCATTTCATGCGCTTTGAGATGCCGCTTAGCCCAATACGCTATCTGAAATAGGAGCGACGTAAATTGAACAATTGTGATAGAATTTCGCTGAATTCTTATATTAACCAAAATATAAAATGATCTAGTCGGGTCTCTGATTGCCCTATCATAGTAGTTTAATAGTGCATTTCACTCGTCATTTCATGCGCTTTAAGATGCCGCCTAGCCCAGTACGCTATCTGAAATATCAGCGACGTAAATTGAACAAATGTGAGAGACTTTCGCTGAATTCTTATATTAACCTTAATGTAAAGTGTTCTAATCGGGTCTCTGTTCGCCCTACCCTAGAAGATTAATAGTGCATTTTACTCGCCAATCCACGCGCTTTAAGATTCCGCCTAGCCCAGTACGCTATCTGAAATAGGAGCGACGTAAATTGAACAAATGTGATAGAATTTGGCTGAATTCTTAAATTAACCATAATATAAAATGATCTAATCGGGTCTCTGTTTGCCCTACCCTAGAAGTTTAATAGTGCATTTTACTCGCCATTTCATGCGCTTTGAGATGCCGCATAGCCCAATACGCTATCTGAAATAGGAGCGACGTAAATTGAACAAATGTGATAGAATTTCCTTGAATCCTTATATTAACCTTAATGTAAAATGATCTAATCGGGTCTCTGTTCGTCCTACCATAGAAGTCTAATGGTGCATTTCACTCGCCATTTCATGCGCTTTGAGATGCCGCTTAGCCGAATACGCTATCTGATATAGGAGCGACGTAAATTGAACAAATGTGATACTATTTCCATGAAATCTTATATTAAACAAAATATAAAATGATCTAATCGGGTCTCTGATTGCCCTATCATAGAAGTTTAGTAGTGCATTTTACTCGCCATTCCACGCGCTTTAAGTTGCCGCCTAGCCCAGTACGCTATCTGAAATAGGAGCGACGTAAGTTGAACAAATGTGATAGAATTTTGCTGAATTCTTAAATTAACCATAATATAAAATGATCTAATCGGGTCTCTGTTTGCCCTACCCTAGAAGTTTAATAGTGCATTTTAGTCGCCATTTCATGCGCTTTGAGATCCGGCTTAGCCCAATACGCTATCTGAAATAGGAGCGACGTAAATTGAACAAATGTGATAGAATTTCGCTGAATTCTTATATTAACCAAAATATAAAATGATCTAATCGGGTCTCTGTTTGCCCTACCCTAGAAGTTTAATCGTGCATTTTACACGCCATTTCATGCGCTTTGAGATGCCGCTTAGCCCAATACGCTATCTGAAATAGGAGCGACGTAAATTGAACAAATGTGATAGAATTTCGCTGAATTCTTAAATTAACCATAATATAAAATGATCTAATCGGGTCTCTGTTTGCCCTACCCTAGAAGTTTAATAGTGCATTTCACTCGTCATTTCATGCGCTTTGAGATGCCGCATAGCCCAATACGCTATCTGAAATAGGAGCGACGTAAATTGAACAAATGTGATAGAATTTCGCTGAATTCATATATTAACCAAAGTATAAAATGATCTAATCTGGTCTCTGATTGCCCTATCACAGAAGGTTAATAGTGCATTTTACTCGCCATTCCACGCGCTTTAAGATGCCGCCTAGCCCAGTACGCTGTCTGAAATAGAAGCGACGTAAATTGAACAAGTGTGATAGAATCTCGCTGAATACTTATATTAACCTTAATGTAAAATGATCTAATCGGGTCTCTGTTCGCCCTACCCTAGAAGTTTAATAGTGCATTTCACTCGTCATTTCATGCGCTTTGAGATGACGCTTAACCCAACACGCTATCTGAAATAGGAGCGACGTAAGTTGAACAAATGTGACAGAATTACGCTGCATTCTTATATTCACCTTAATGTAAAATGATCTCTTCGGGTCTCTGTTCACCCTACCCTAGATGTATAATAGTGCATTTCACTCGTCATTTCATGCGCTTTGAGATGCCGCTTAGCCCAATACGATATCTGAAATAGGAGCGACGTAAATTGAACAAATGTGATTGAATTTCCCTGAATTCTTATATTAACCAAAATATAAAATAATCTAATCGGGTCTCTGATTGCCCTATCATGGAAGTTTAATAGTGCATTTTACTCGCCATTTCACGCGCTCTAAGATGCCGCCTAGCCCAGTACGCTATCTGAAATAGGAGCGACGTAAATTGAACAAATGCGATAGAATTACGCTGAATTCTTATATTAACCGTAATATAAAATGAACAAATCGGGTCTCCGTTTGCCTTATCCTAGAAGTTTAATAGCGCATTTTACGCGCCATTTCATGCGCTTTGAGATGCCGCTTAGCCCAATACGCTATCTGAAATATGAGCGACGCAAATTGAACAAATGTGATAGAATTTCGCTGAATTCTTATATTAACCGTAATATAAAATGATCTAATCGGGTCTCTGTTTGCTGTACCCTAGAAGTTTAATAGTGCATTTTACTCGCAATTTCATGCGCTTTGAGGTGCCGCTTAACCCAATACGCTATCTGCAATAGGAGCGACGTAAATTGAACAAATGTGATAGAATATCGCTGAATTCTTAAATTAACTATAATATAAAATGATCTAATCGGGTCACTGATTGCCCTACCCTAGAAGTTTAATAGTGCATTTTACGCGCCATTTCATGCGCCTTGAGATGCCGCTTAGCCCAATACGCTATCGGAAATATGAGCGACGTAAATTGAACAAATGTGATAGAATTTCGCTGAATTCTTATATTAACAAAAATATAAATTGATCTAATCGGGTCTCTGTTTGCCTTATCCTAGAAGTTTAGTATTGCATTTTACTCGCAATTTCATGCGCTTTGAGATGCCGCTTAGCCCAATACGCTATCTGAAACAGGTGCGACGTAAATTGAACAAATGTGATAGAATTTCCCTGAATTATTTTATTAACCAGAATGTAAAATGATCTAATCTGGTCTCTGTTCGCCCTACCATAGAAGTCTTATAGTGCAGTTCACTCGCTATTTCATGCGCTTTGAGATGCCGCTTAGCCCAATACGCTATCTGAAATAGGAGCGACCTAAATTGAACGAATGTGATAGAATTTTGCTGAATTCTTAAATTAACCATAATATAAAATGATCTAATCGGGTCTCTGCTTGCCCTACCCTAGAAGTTTAATAGTGCATTTTACTCGTCATTTCATGCGCTTTGAGATGCCGCTTAGCCTAATACGCTATCTGAAATAGGAGCGACGTAAATTGAACAAATGTGATACTATTTCCCTGAAATCTTATATTAAACAAAATATAAGATGATCTAATCGGGTCTCTGATTGCCCTATCATAGAAGTTTAGTAGTGCATTTTACTCGCCATTTCACGCGCTATAAGTTGCCGCCTAGCCCAGTACGCTATCTGAAATAGGAGCGACGTAAGTTGAACAAATGTGATAGAATTTTGCTGAATTCTTAAATTAACCATAATATAAAATGATCTAATCGGGTCTCTGTTTGCCCTACCCTAGAAGTTTAATAGTGCATTTCACTCGTCATTTCATGCGCTTTGAGATGCCGCTAAGCCCAATAAGGTATCTGTAATAGGAGCGACGTAAATTTTACAAATGTGATAGAATTTCGTTGAATCCTTATATTAACCAAAATATAAAATGATCTAATCGGGTCTCTGTTTGCACTACCCTAGAAGTTTAATAGTGCATTCTACTCGCCATTTCATGCGCTTTGAGATGCCGCTTAGCCCAATACGCTATCTGAAATATGAGCGACGTAAATTGAACAAATGTGATAGAATTTCCCTGAAATCTTATATTAAACAAAATATAAAATGATCTAATCGGGTCTGTGAATGCCCTATCATAGAAGCTTAATAGTGCATTTTACTCGCCATTCCACGCGGATTAAGATGCCGGCCAGCCCAGTACGCTATCTGAAATAGGAGCGACGTAATTTGAAGGAATGTGATAGAATTACGCTGAATTCTTATATTAACCGTAATATAAAATGAACTAATCGGGTCTCCGTTTGCCTTATCCTAGAAGTTTAATAGCGCATTTTACGCACCATTTCATGCGCTTTGAGGTGCCGCTTAACCCAATACGCTATCTGCAATAGGAGCGACGTAAATCGAACAAATGTGATAGAATATCGCTGAATTCTTAAATTAACTATAATATAAAATGATCTAATCGGGTCACTGATTGCCCTACCCTAGAAGTTTAATAGTGCATTTTACTCGCCATTTCATGCGCTTTGAGATGCCGCTTAGCCCAATACGCTATCGGAAATATGAGCGACGTAAATTGAACAAATGTGATAGAATTTCGCTGAATTCTTATATTAACAAAAATATAAAATGATCTAATCGGGTCTCTGTTTGCCTTATCCTAGAAGTTTAGTATTGCATTTTACTCGCCATTTCATGCGCTGTGAGATGCCGCTTAGCCCAATACGCTATCTGAAACAGGTGCGACGTAAATTGAACAAATGTGATAGAATTTCGCTGAGTTCTTAAATTAACCATAATATAAAATGATCTAATCGGGTCCCTGTTTGCCCTACCCTAGAAGTTTAATAGTGCATTTCACTCGTCATTTAATGCGCTTTGAGATGCCGCTTAGCCCAATACGCTATCTGAAATAGGAGCGACGTAAATTGAACAAATGTGATAGAATTTCGCTGAATTCTTATATTAACCAAAATATAAAATGATCTAATCGGGTCTCTGTTTGCCCTACCCTAGAAGTTTAATCGTGCATTTTACACGCCATTTCATGCGCTTTGAGATGCCGCTTAGCCCAATACGCTATCTGAAATAGGAGCGACGTAAATTGAACAAATGTGATAGAATTTTTCTGAATTCTTAAATAAACCATAATATGAAATGATCTAATCGGGTCTCTGTTTGCCCTACCCTAGAAGTTTCACAGTGCATTTTACTCGCCATTTCATGCGCTTTGAGATCCGGCATAGCCCAATACGCTATCTGAAATAGGAGCGACGTAAATTGAACAAATGTGATAGAATTTCGCTGAATTCTTATATTAACCAAAATATAAAATGATCTAATCGGGTCTCTGTTTGCCCTACCCTAGAAGTTTAATCGTGCATTTTACACGCCATTTCATGCGCTTTGAGATGCCGCTTAGCCCAATACGCTATCTGAAATAGGGGCGACGTAAATTGAACAAATGTGATAGAATTTCCGTGAATCCTTATATTAACCTTAATGTAAAATGATCTAATCGGGTCTCTGTTCGTCCTACCATAGAAGTCTAATGGTGCATTTCACTCGCCATTTCATGCGCTTTGAGATGCCGCTTAGCCGAATACGCTATCTGATATAGGAGCGACGTAAATTGAACAAATGTGATACTATTTCCATGAAATCTTATATTAACCAAAATATAAAATGATCTAATCGGGTCTCTGATTGCCCTATCATAGAAGTTTAGTAGTGCATTTTACTCGCCATTCCACGCGCTTTCAGTTGCCGCCTAGCCCAGTACGCTATCTGAAATAGGAGCGACGTAAGTTGAACAAATGTGATAGAATTTTGCTGAATTCTTAAATTAACCATAATATAAAATGATCTAATCGGGTCTCTGTTTGCCCTACCCTAGAAGTTTAATAGTGCATTTTAGTCGCCATTTCATGCGCTTTGAGATCCGGCTTAGCCCAATACGCTATCTGAAATAGGAGCGACGTAAATTGAACAAATGTGATAGAATTTCGCTGAATTCTTATATTAACCAAAATATAAAATGATCTAATCGGGTCTCTGTTTGCCCTACCCTAGAAGTTTAATCGTGCATTATACACGCCATTTCATGCGCTTTGAGATGCCGCTTAGCCCAATACGCTATCTGAAATAGGAGCGACGTAAATTGAACAAATGTGATAGAATTTCGCTGAATTCTTAAATTAACCATAATATAAAATGATCTAATCGGGTCCCTGTTTGCCCTACCCTAGAAGTTTAATAGTGCATTTCACTCGTCATTTCATGCGCTTTGAGATGCCGCTTAGCCCAATACGCTATCTGAAATAGGAGCGACGTAAATTGAACAAATGTGATAGAATTTCGCTGAATTCTTATATTAACCAAAGTATAAAATGATCTAATCTGGTCTCTGATTGCCCTATCACAGAAGGTTAATAGTGCATTTTACTCGCCATTCCACGCGCTTTAAGATGCCGCCTAGCCCAGTACGCTGTCTGAAATAGAAGCGACGTAAATTGAACAAGTGTGATAGAATCTCGCTGAATACTTATATTAACCTTAATGTAAAATGATCTAATCGGGTCTCTGTTCGCCCTACCCTAGAAGTTTAATAGTGCATTTCACTCGTCATTTCATGCGCTTTGAGATGACGCTTAACCCAACACGCTATCTGAAATAGGAGCGACGTAAGTTGAACAAATGTGACAGAATTACGCTGCATTCTTATATTCACCTTAATGTAAAATGATCTCTTCGGGTCTCTGTTCACCCTACCCTAGATGTATAATAGTGCATTTCACTCGTCATTTCATGCGCTTTGAGATGCCGCTTAGCCCAATACGATATCTGAATTAGGAGCGACGTAAATTGAACAAATGTGATTGAATTTCCCTGAATTCTTATATTAACCAAAATATAAAATAATCTAATCGGGTCTCTGATTGCCCTATCATAGAAGTTTAATAGTGCATTTTACTCGCCATTTCACGCGCTCTAAGATGCCGCCTAGCCCAGTACGCTATCTGAAATAGGAGCGACGTAAATTCAACAAATGCGATAGAATTACGCTGAATTCTTATATTAACCGTAATATAAAATGAACAAATCGGGTCTCCGTTTGCCTTATCCTAGAAGTTTAATAGCGCATTTTACGCGCCATTTCATGCGCTTTGAGATGCCGCTTAGCCCAATACGCTATCTGAAATATGAGCGACGCAAATTGAACAAATGTGATAGAATTTCGCTGAATTCTTATATTAACCGTAATATAAAATGATCTAATCGGGTCTCTGTTTGCTCTACCCTAGAAGTTTAATAGTGCATTTTACTCGCAATTTCATGCGCTTTGAGGTGCCGCTTAACCCAATACGCTATCTGCAATAGGAGCGACGTAAATTGAACAAATGTGATAGAATATCGCTGAATTCTTAAATTAACTATAATATAAAATGATCTAATCGGGTCACTGATTGCCCTACCCTAGAAGTTTAATAGTGCATTTTACGCGCCATTTCATGCGCCTTGAGATGCCGCTTAGACCAATACGCTATCGGAAATATGAGCGACGTAAATTGAACAAATGTGATAGAATTTCGCTGAATTCTTATATTAACAAAAATATAAATTGATCTAATCGGGTCTCTGTTTGCCTTATCCTAGAAGTTTAGTATTGCATTTTACTCGCAATTTCATGCGCTTTGAGATGCCGCTTAGCCCAATACGCTATCTGAAACAGGTGCGACGTAAATTGAACAAATGTGATAGAATTTCCCTGAATTATTTTATTAACCAGAATGTAAAATGATCTAATCTGGTCTCTGTTCGCCCTACCATAGAAGTCTTATAGTGCATTTCACTCGCCATTTCATGCGCTTTGAGATGCCGCTTAGCCCAATACGCTATCTGAAATAGGAGCGACCTAAATTGAACAAATGTGATACTATTTCCCTGAAATCTTATATTAAACAAAATATAAGATGATCTAATCGGGTCTCTGATTGCCCTATCATAGAAGTTTAGTAGTGCATTTTACTCGCCATTTCACGCGCTATCAGTTGCCGCCTAGCCCAGTACGCTATCTGAAATAGGAGCGACGTAAGTTGAACAAATGTGATAGAATTTTGCTGAATTCTTAAATTAACCATAATATAAAATGATCTAATCGGGTCTCTGCTTGCCCTACCCTAGAAGTTTAATAGTGCATTTTACTCGTCATTTCATGCGCTTTGAGATGCCGCTTAGCCTAATACGCTCTCTGAAATAGGAGCGACGTAAATTGAACAAATGTGATACTATTTCCCTGAAATCTTATATTAAACAAAATATAAGATGATCTAATCGGGTCTCTGATTGCCCTATCATAGAAGTTTAGTAGTGCATTTTACTCGCCATTCCACGCGCTTTCAGTTGCCGCCTAGCCCAGTACGCTATCTGAAATAGGAGCGACGTAAGTTGAACAAATGTGATAGAATTTTGCTGAATTCTTAAATTAACCATAATATAAAATGATCTAATCGGGTCTCTGTTTGCCCTACCCTAGAAGTTTAATAGTGCATTTCACTCGTCATTTCATGCGCTTTGAGATGCCGCTAAGCCCAATAAGCTATCTGTAATAGGAGCGACGTAAATTTTACAAATGCGATAGAATTTCGTTGAATTCTTATATTAACCAAAATATAAAATGATCTAATCGGGTCTCTGTTTGCACTACCCTAGAAGTTTAATAGTGCATTCTACTCGCCATTTCATGCGCTTTGAGATGCCGCTTAGCCCAATACGCTATCTGAAATATGAGCGACGTAAATTGAACAAATGTGATAGAATTTCCCTGAAATCTTATATTAAACAAAATATAAAATGATCTAATCGGGTCTGTGAATGCCCTATCATAGAAGCTTAATAGTGCATTTTACTCGCCATTCCACGCGGATTAAGATGCCGGCCAGCCCAGTACGCTATCTGAAATAGGAGCGACGTAATTTGAAGGAATGTGATAGAATTACGCTGAATTCTTATATTAACCGTAATATAAAATGAACTAATCGGGTCTCCGTTTGCCTTATCCTAGAAGTTTAATAGCGCATTTTACGCACCATTTCATGCGCTTTGAGGTGCCGCTTAACCCAATACGCTATCTGCAATAGGAGCGACGTAAATCGAACAAATGTGATAGAATATCGCTGAATTCTTAAATTAACTATAATATAAAATGATCTAATCGGGTCACTGATTGCCCTACCCTAGAAGTTTAATAGTGCATTTTACTCGCCATTTCATGCGCTTTGAGATGCCGCTTAGCCCAATACGCTATCGGAAATATGAGCGACGTAAATTGAACAAATGTGATAGAATTTCGCTGAATTCTTATATTAACAAAAATATAAAATGATCTAATCGGGTCTCTGTTTGCCTTATCCTAGAAGTTTAGTATTGCATTTTACTCGCCATTTCATGCGCTGTGAGATGCCGCTTAGCCCAATACGCTATCTGAAACAGGTGCGACGTAAATTGAACAAATGTGATAGAATTTCGCTGAATTCTTAAATTAACTATAATATAAAATGATCTAATCGGGTCACTGATTGCCCTATCATAGAAGTTTAATAGTGCATTTTACTCGCCATTCCACGCGCTTTAAGATGCCGACCAGCCCAGTACGCTATCTGAAATAGGAGCGACGTAATTTGAAGAAATGTGATAGAATTACGCTGAATTCTTATATTAACCGTAATATAAAATGATCTAATCGGGTCTCTGTTTGCCCTACCCTAGAAGTTTAATAGTCCATTTTATTCGCCATTTCATGCGCTTTGAGATGCCGGTTAGCCCAATACGCTAACTGAAATAGGAGCGACGTAAATAGAACGAATGTGATAGGATTTCCCTGAAATCTTATATTAAACAAAATATAAAATGATCTAATCGGGTCTCTGTTTGCCCTACCCTAGAAGTTTAATAGTGCATTTTACTCGCCATTTCATGCGCTTTGAGATGCCGCGTAACCCAATACGCTATCTGAAATAGGAGCAACGAAAGTTGAACAAATGTGATAGAATTACGCTGCATTCTTATATTAACCGTAATATAAAGTGATCTAACCGGGTATCTGTTTGCCTTATCCTAGAAGTTTAATAGTGCATTATACTCGCCATTTCATGCGCTTCGAGATGCCGCTTAGCTCAATACGCTATCTGAAATAGGAGCGACGAAAGTTGAACAAATGTGATAGAATTTCGCTGAATTATTTTATTAACCAGAATGTAAAATGATCTAATCTGGTCTCTGTTCGCCCTACCATAGAAGTCTTATAGTGCATTTCACTCGCCATTTCATGCGCTTTGAGATGCCGCTTAGCCCAATACGCTATCTGAAATAGGAGCGACCTAAATTGAACGAATGTGATAGAATTTTGCTGAATTCTTAAATTAACCATTATATAAAATGATCTAATCGGGTCTCTGCTTGCCCTACCCTAGAAGTTTAATAGTGTATTTTACTCGTCATTTCATGCGCTTTGAGATGCCGCTTTGCCCAATACGCTATCTGAAATAGGAGCGACGTAAATTGAACGAATGTGATAGAATTTCGCTCAATTCTTAAATTAACCATAATATAAACTGATCTAATCGGGTCTCTGTTTGCCCTACCCTAGAACTTTAATAGTGCATTTTACTCGTCATTTCATGCGCTTTGAGATGCCGCTTAGCCTAATACGCTATCTGAAATTGGAGCGATATAAGTGGACCAAATGTGATAGAATTTCGCTGAATTCTTTTATTAACCATAATGTAAAATGATCTAATCGGATCTCTGTTCGCCCGAGCCTAGAACTTTAATAGTGCATTTTATTCGCCATTTCATACGCTTTGAGATGCCGCTTTTCCCAATACGCTATCTGAAATAGGAGCGACGTAAATTGAACAAATGTGATAGAATTTCACTGAATTCTTATATTAACCAAAATATAAAATGATCTAATCGGGTCTCTGATTGCCCTAGCATAGAAGATTAATAGTGCATTTTACTCGCCATTCCGAGCGCTTTAAGATGCCGCATAGCCCAATACGGTATCTGAAATAGGAGCGACGTAAATTCAACAAATGTGATTGAATTTCCCTGAATTCTTATATTAACCAAAATATAAAATAATCTAATCGGGTCTCTGATTGCCCTATCATAGAAGTTTAATAGTGCATTTTACTCGCCATTTCACGCGCTCTAAGATGCCGCCTAGCCCAGTACGCTATCTGAAATAGGAGCGACGTAAATTGAACAAATGCGATAGAATTACGCTGAATTCTTATATTAACCGTAATATAAAATGAACAAATCGGGTCTCCGTTTGCCTTATCCTAGAAGTTTAATAGCGCATTTTACGCGCCATTTCATGCGCTTTGAGATGCCGCTTAGCCCAATACGCTATCTGAAATATGAGCGACGCAAATTGAACAAATGTGATAGAATTACGCTGAATTCTTATATTAACCGTAATATAAAATGATCTAATCGGGTCTCTGTTTGCTCTACCCTAGAAGTTTAATAGTGCATTTTACTCGCAATTTCATGCGCTTTGAGGTGCCGCTTAACCCAATACGCTATCTGCAATAGGAGCGACGTAAATTGAACAAATGTGATAGAATATCGCTGAATTCTTAAATTAACTATAATATAAAATGATCTAATCGGGTCACTGATTGCCCTACCCTAGAAGTTTAATAGTGCATTTTACGCGCCATTTCATGCGCCTTGAGATGCCGCTTAGCCCAATACGCTATCGGAAATATGAGCGACGTAAATTGAACAAATGTGATAGAATTTCGCTGAATTCTTATATTAACAAAAATATAAATTGATCTAATCGGGTCTCTGTTTGCCTTATCCTAGAAGTTTAGTATTGCATTTTACTCGCCATTTCATGCGCTTTGAGATGCCGCTTAGCCCAATACGCTATCTGAAACAGGTGCGACGTAAATTGAACAAATGTGATAGAATTTCCCTGAATTATTTTATTAACCAGAATGTAAAATGATCTAATCTGGTCTCTGTTCGCCCTACCATAGAAGTCTTATAGTGCATTTCACTCGCCATTTCATGCGCTTTGAGATGCCGCTTAGCCCAATACGCTATCTGAAATAGGAGCGACCTAAATTGAACGAATGTGATAGAATTTTGCTGAATTCTTAAATTAACCATAATATAAAATGATCTAATCGGGTCTCTGTTTGCCCTACCCTAGAAGTTTAATAGTGCATTTCACTCGTCATTTCATGCGCTTTGAGATGCCGCTTAGCCTAATACGCTATCTGAAATAGGAGCGACGTAAATTGAACAAATGTGATAGAATTTCGTTGAATTCTTATATTAACCAAAATATAAAATGATCTAATCGGGTCTCTGTTTGCACTACCCTAGAAGTTTAATAGTGCATTCTACTCGCCATTTCATGCGCTTTGAGATGCCGCTTAGCCCAATACGCTATCTGAAATATGAGCGACGTAAATTGAACAAATGTGATAGAATTTCCCTGAAATCTTATATTAAACAAAATATAAAATGATCTAATCGGGTCTGTGAATGCCCTATCATAGAAGCTTAATAGTGCATTTTACTCGCCATTCCACGCGGATTAAGATGCCGGCCAGCCCAGTACGCTATCTGAAATAGGAGCGACGTAATTTGAAGGAATGTGATAGAATTACGCTGAATTCTTATATTAACCGTAATATAAAATGAACTAATCGGGTCTCCGTTTGCCTTATCCTAGAAGTTTAATAGCGCATTTTACGCACCATTTCATGCGCTTTGAGGTGCCGCTTAACCCAATACGCTATCTGCAATAGGAGCGACGTAAATCGAACAAATGTGATAGAATATCGCTGAATTCTTAAATTAACTATAATATAAAATGATCTAATCTGGTCTCTGTTCGCCCTACCATAGAAGTCTTATAGTGCATTTCACTCGCCATTTCATGCGCTTTGAGGTGCCGCTTAGCCCAATACGCTATCTGAAATAGGAGCGACCTAAATTGAACGAATGTGATAGAATTTTGCTGAATTCTTAAATTAACCATAATATAAAATGATCTAATCGGGTCTCTGTTTGCCCTACCCTAGAAGTTTAATAGGGCATTTTAGTCGCCATTTCATGCGCTTTGAGGTCCGTCTTAGCCCAATACGCTATCTGAAATAGGAGCGACGTAAATTGAACAAATGTGATAGAATTTCCCTGAAATCTTATATTAATCAAAATAGAAAATGATCTAATCGGGTCTCTGATTGCCCTATCATAGAAGATTAGTAGTGCATTTTACTCGCCATTCCATGCGCTTTGAGATGCCGCCTAGCCCAGTACGCTATCTGAAATAGGAGCGTCGTAACTTGAACAAATGTGATAGAATTACGCTGAATTCTTATATTAACAGTAATATAAAATGATCTAATCGGGTCTCTGTTTGCCTTATCCTAGAAGTTTAATAGCGCATTTTACTCGCCATTTCATGCGCTTTGAGATGCCGCTTAGCCCAATACGCTATCTGGAATGGGAGCGACGTAAATTGAACAAATGTGATAGAATTTTCGTGAATTCTTATATTAACCTTAATGTAAAATGATCCAATCGGGTCTCTGTTCGCCCTACCATAGAAGTCTAATAGTGCATTTCACTCGCCATTTCATGCGCCTTGAGATGCCGCTTAGCACAATACGCTATCTGAAATAGGAGCGACGTAAGTTGAACAAATGTGATAGAATTACGCTGAATTCTTTTATTAACCATAATGTAAAATGATCTGCTCGGGTCTCTGTTCGCCCTAGCCTAGAAGTTTAGTAGTGCATTTTATTCGCCATTTCATGCGCTTTGAGATGCCGCTTAGCCCAATACGCTATCTGAAATTGGAGCGACGTAAATGGAACAAATGTGATAGAATTTCGCTGAATTCTTAAATTAACCATAATATAAAATGATCTAATCGGGTCTCTGCTTGCCCTAGCCTAGAAGTTTAATAGTGCATTTCACTCGCCATTTCATGCGCCTTGAGATGCCGCTTAGCCCATTACGCTATCTGAAGTAGGAGCGACGTAAATTGAACAAATATGATAGAGTTTCGCTGAATTCTTAAATTAACCATAATATAAAATGATCTTATCCGGTCACTGTTTGCCCTACCCTAGAAGTTTAATAGTGCATTTCACTCGTCATTTCATGCGCCTTGAGATGCCGCTTAGCCCAATACGCTATCTGAAATAGGAGCGACGTAAGATGAACAAATGTGATAGAATTTCGCTGAATTCTTAAATTAACGATAATATAAAATGATCTAATCGGGTCACTGATTGCCCTATCATAGAAGTTTAATAGTGCATTTTACTCGCCATTCCACGCGCTTTAAGATGCCGGCCAGCCCAGTACGCTATCTGAAATAGGAGCGACGTAATTTGAATAAATGTGATAGAATTACGCTGAATTCTTATATTAACAGTAATATAAAATGATCTAATCGGGTCTCTGTTTGCCTTATCCTAGAAGTTTAATAGCGCATTTTACTCGCCATTTCATGCACTTTGAGATGCCGCTTAGCCCAATACGCTATCTGGAATGGGAGCGACGTAAATTGAACAAATGTGATAGAATTTTCGTGAATTCTTATATTAACCTTAATGTAAAATGATCCAATCGGGTCTCTGTTCGCCCTACCATAGAAGTCTAATAGTGCATTTCACTCGCCATTTCATGCGCCTTGAGATGCCGCTTAGCACAATACGCTATCTGAAATAGGAGCGACGTAAGTTGAACAAATGTGATAGAATTACGCAGAATTCTTTTATTAACCATAATGTAAAATGATCTGCTCGGGTCTCTGTTCGCCCTAGCCTAGAAGTTTAGTAGTGCATTTTATTCGACATTTCATGCGCTTTGAGATGCCGCTTAGCCCAATACGCTATCTGAAATTGGAGCGACGTAAATGGAACAAATGTGATAGAATTTCGCTGAATTCTTAAATTAACCATAATATAAAATGATCTAATCGGGTCTCTGCTTGCCCTAGCCTAGAAGTTTAATAGTGCATTTCACTCGTCACTTCATGCGCTTTGAGATGCCGCTAAGCCCAATAAGCTATCTGAAATAGGAGCGACGTAAATTGAACAAATGTGATAGAATTTCCCTGAAATCTTATATTAACCAAAATATAAAATGATCTAATCGGGTCTCTGATTGCCCTATCATAGAAGTTTAATAGTGCATTTTACTCGCCATTCCACGCGCTTTAAGATGCCGCCTAGCCCAGTACGCTATCTGAAATAGGAGCGACGTAAGATGAACATATGTAATAGAATTACGCTGAATTCTTATATTAACCATAGTACAAAATGATCTAATCGTGTCTCTGTTTGCCCTACCCTAGAAGTTTAATAGTGCATTTTGCTCGCCATTTCATGCGCTTTGAGATGCCGCTTAGCCCAATACGCTATCTGAAGTAGGAGCGACGTAAATTGAACAAATATGATAGAGTTTCGCTGAATTCTTAAATTAACCATAATATAAAATGATCTTATCCGGTCTCTGTTTGCCCTACCCTAGAAGTTTAATAGTGCATTTCACTCGTCATTTCATGCGCCTTGAGATGCCGCTTAGCCCAATACGCTATCTGAAATAGGAGCGACGTAAGATGAACAAATGTGATAGAATTTCGCTGAATTCTTAAATTAACGATAATATAAAATGATCTAATCGGGTCACTGATTGCCCTATCATAGAAGTTTAATAGTGCATTTTACTCGCCATTCCACGCGCTTTAAGATGCCGCTTAGCCCAATACGCTATCTGAAGTAGGAGCGACGTAAATTGAACAAATATGATAGAGTTTCGCTGAATTGTTAAATTAACCATAATATAAAATGATCTTATCCGGTCTCTGTTTGCCCTACCCTAGAAGTTTAATAGTGCATTTCACTCGTCATTTCATGCGCTTTGAGATGCCGCTTAGCCCAATACGCTATCTGAAATAGCAGCGACGTAAGTTGAACAAATGTGATAGAATTTCGCTGAATTCTTATATTAACCAAAATATAAAATGATCTAATCGGGTCTCTGATAGCCCTATCATAGAAGTTTAATAGTGCATTTTACCCGCCATTCCACGCGCTTTAAGATGCCGCCTAACCCAGTACGCTATCTGAAATAGGAGCGACGTACGTTGAACAAATGTGATAGAATTACGCTGAATTCTTATATTAACCGTAATATAAAATGAACGAATCGGGTCTCTGTTTGCCTTATCCTAGAAGTTTAATAGTGCATTTTACTCGCCATTTCATGCGCATTGAGATGCCGCTTAGCCCAATACGCTATCTGAAATATCAGCGACGTAAATTGAACAAATGTGATAGAATTTTTCTGAATTCTTAAATAAACCATAATATGAAATGATCTAATCGGGTCTCTGTTTGCCCTACCCTAGATGTTTAATAGTGTATTTTACTCGCCATTTCATGCGCTTTGAGATGGCGCTTAGCCCAATACGCTATCTGAAATAGGAGCCACGTAAATTGAACGAATGTGATAGAATTTCGCTGGCTTCTTATATTAACCAAAATATAAAATGATCTAGTCGGGTCTCTGATAGCCCTATCATAGATGTTTAATAGTGCATTTTACTCGCCATTCCACGCGCTTTAAGATGCCGCCTAGCCCAGTACGCTATCTGAAATAGGAGCGACGTAAGTTGAACAAACGTGATAGAGTTTCGCAGAATTCTTAAATTAATCATAATATAAAATGGTCTTATCGGGTCTCTGTTTGCCCTACCCTAGAAGTTTAATAGTGCATTTTACTCGCCATTTCATGCGCTTTGAGATGCCGCCCAGCCCAGTACGCTATCTGAAATAGGAGCGACGTAAGTTGAACAAATGTGATAGAATTACTCTGAATTATTATATTAACCGTAATATAAAATTATCTAATCGGGTCTCTGTTTGCCCTACCCTAGAAGTTTCATGGTGCACTTTGCTCGCCACTTCATGCGCTTTGAGATGGCCGTTAGCCCAATACGCTATCTGAAATAGGAGCGACGTAAATTGAACAAATGTGATAGAATTTCCCTGAATTCTTATATTAACCTTAATGTAAAATGATCTAATCGGGTCTTTGTTCGCCCTACCCCAGAAGTTAAATAGTGCATTTCACTCGTCATTTCATGCGCTTTGAGATGCCGCTTAGCCCAACAAGCTATCTGAAATAGGAGCGACGTAAATTGAACAAATGTGATAGACTTACGCTGAATTCTTATATTAACCTTATTATAAAATGATCTAATCGGGTCTCTGTTTGCCTTACCCTAGAAGATTAATAGTGCATTTTACTCGCCATTTCATGCGCTTTGAGATGCCGCTTAGCCCAATACGCTATCTGAAATAGGAGCGACGTAAATTGAACAATTGTGATAGAATTTCGCTGAATTCTTATATTAACCAAAATATAAAATGATCTAGTCGGGTCTCTGATTGCCCTATCATAGTAGTTTAATAGTGCATTTCACTCGTCATTTCATGCGCTTTAAGATGCCGCCTAGCCCAGTACGCTATCTGAAATATCAGCGACGTAAATTGAACAAATGTGAGAGACTTTCGCTGAATTCTTATATTAACCTTAATGTAAAGTGTTCTAATCGGGTCTCTGTTCGCCCTACCCTAGAAGATTAATAGTGCATTTTACTCGCCAATCCACGCGCTTTAAGATTCCGCCTAGCCCAGTACGCTATCTGAAATAGGAGCGACGTAAATTGAACAAATGTGATAGAATTTCGCTGAATTCTTATATTAACCATAATATAAAATGATCTAATCGGGTCTCTGTTTGCCCTACCCTAGAAGTTTAATAGCGCATTTTACTCGCCATTTCATGCGCTTTGAGATGCCGCATAGCCCAATACGCTATCTGAAATAGGAGCGACGTAAATTGAACAAATGTGATAGAATTTCCCTGAATCCTTATATTAACCTTAATGTAAAATGATCTAATCGGGTCTCTGTTCGTCCTACCATAGAAGTCTAATGGTGCATTTCACTCGCCATTTCATGCGCTTTGAGATGCCGCTTAGCCCAATACGCTATCTGATATAGGAGCGACGTAAATTGAACAAATGTGATACTATTTCCCTGAAATCTTATATTAAACAAAATATAAACTGATCTAATCGGGTCTCTGATTGCCCTATCATAGAAGTTTAGTAGTGCATTTTACTCGCCATTCCACGCGCTTTAAGTTGCCGCCTAGCCCAGTACGCTATCTGAAATAGGAGCGACGTAAGTTGAACAAATGTGATAGAATTTTGCTGAATTCTTAAATTAACCATAATATAAAATGATCTAATCGGGTCTCTGTTTGCCCTACCCTAGAAGTTTAATAGTGCATTTTAGTCGCCATTTCATGCGCTTTGAGATCCGGCTTAGCCCAATACGCTATCTGAAATAGGAGCGACGTAAATTGAACAAATGTAATAGAATTTCGCTGAATTCTTATATTAACCAAAATATAAAATGATCTAATCGGGTCTCTGTTTGTCCTACCCTAGAAGTTTAATCGTGCATTTTACACGCCATTTCATGCGCTTTGAGATGCCGCTTAGCCCAATACGCTATCTGAAATAGGAGCGACGTAAATTGAACAAATGTGATAGAATTTCGCTGAATTCTTAAATTAACCATAATATAAAATGATCTAATCGGGTCTCTGTTTGCCCTACCCTAGAAGTTTAATAGTGCATTTCACTCGTCATTTAATGCGCTTTGAGATGCCGCTTAGCCCAATACGCTATCTGAAATAGGAGCGACGTAAATTGAACAAATGTGATAGAATTTCGCTGAATTCTTATATTAACCAAAATATAAAATGATCTAGTCGGGTCTCTGATAGCCCTATCATAGATGTTTAATAGTGCATTTTACTCGTCATTTCATGCGCTTTGAGATGCCGCTTAGCCTAATACGCTATCTGAAATAGGAGCGACGTAAATTGAACAAATGTGATACTATTTCCCTGAAATCTTATATTAAACAAAATATAAGATGATCTAATCGGGTCTCTGATTGCCCTATCATAGAAGTTTAGTAGTGCATTTTACTCGCCATTTCACGCGCTATAAGTTGCCGCCTAGCCCAGTACGCTATCTGAAATAGGAGCGACGTAAGTTGAACAAATGTGATAGAATTTTGCTGAATTCTTAAATTAACCATAATATAAAATGATCTAATCGGGTCTCTGTTTGCCCTACCCTAGAAGTTTAATAGTGCATTTCACTCGTCATTTCATGCGCTTTGAGATGCCGCTAAGCCCAATAAGCTATCTGTAATAGGAGCGACGTAAATTTTACAAATGTGATAGAATTTCGTTGAATCCTTATATTAACCAAAATATAAAATGATCTAATCGGGTCTCTGTTTGCACTACCCTAGAAGTTTAGTAGTGCATTCTACTCGCCATTTCATGCGCTTTGAGATGCCGCTTAGCCCAATACGCTATCTGAAATATGAGCGACGTAAATTGAACAAATGTGATAGAATTTCCCTGAAATCTTATATTAAACAAAATATAAAATGATCTAATCGGGTCTGTGAATGCCCTATCATAGAAGCTTAATAGTGCATTTTACTCGCCATTCCACGCGGATTAAGATGCCGGCCAGCCCAGTACGCTATCTGAAATAGGAGCGACGTAATTTGAAGGAATGTGATAGAATTACGCTGAATTCTTATATTAACCGTAATATAAAATGAACTAATCGGGTCTCCGTTTGCCTTATCCTAGAAGTTTAATAGCGCATTTTACGCACCATTTCATGCGCTTTGAGGTGCCGCTTAACCCAATACGCTATCTGCAATAGGAGCGACGTAAATTGAACAAATGTGATAGAATATCGCTGAATTCTTAAATTAACCAAAATATAAAATGATCTAATCGGGTCTCTGTTTGCCCTACCCTAGAAGTTTAATCGTGCATTTTACACGCCATTTCATGCGCTTTGAGATGCCGCTTAGCCCAATACGCTATCTGAAATAGGAGCGACGTAAATTGAACAAATGTGATAGAATTTTTCTGAATTCTTAAATAAACCATAATATGAAATGATCTAATCGGGTCTCTGTTTGCCCTACCCTAGAAGTTTCACAGTGCATTTTACTCGCCATTTCATGCGCTTTGAGATCCGGCATAGCCCAATACGCTATCTGAAATAGGAGCGACGTAAATTGAACAAATGTGATAGAATTTCGCTGAATTCTTAAATTAACCAAAATATAAAATGATCTAATCGGGTCTCTGTTTGCCCTACCCTAGAAGTTTAATCGTGCATTTTACACGCCATTTCATGCGCTTTGAGATGCCGCTTAGCCCAATACGCTATCTGAAATAGGGGCGACGTAAATTGAACAAATGTGATAGAATTTCCGTGAATCCTTATATTAACCTTAATGTAAAATGATCTAATCGGGTCTCTGTTCGTCCTACCATAGAAGTCTAATGGTGCATTTCACTCGCCATTTCATGC
Organism: Macropis europaea; assembly: GCA_916610135.2. Taxonomy (NCBI): domain Eukaryota; kingdom Metazoa; phylum Arthropoda; class Insecta; order Hymenoptera; family Melittidae; genus Macropis; species Macropis europaea. The sequence continues at coordinate 41,059,248 of OU744345.1, forward strand.
GCTTTGAGATGCCGCTTAGCCGAATACGCTATCTGATATAGGAGCGACGTAAATTGAACAAATGTGATACTATTTCCATGAAATCTTATATTAAACAAAATATAAACTGATCTAATCGGGTCTCTGATTGCCCTATCATAGAAGTTTAGTAGTGCATTTTACTCGCCATTTCACGCGCTTTCAGTTGCCGCCTAGCCCAGTACGCTATCTGAAATAGGAGCGACGTAAGTTGAACAAATGTGATAGAATTTTGCTGAATTCTTAAATTAACCATAATATAAAATGATCTAATCGGGTCTCTGTTTGCCCTACCCTAGAAGTTTAATAGTGCATTTTAGTCGCCATTTCATGCGCTTTGAGATCCGGCTTAGCCCAATACGCTATCTGAAATAGGAGCGACGTAAATTGAACAAATGTGATAGAATTTCGCTGAATTCTTATATTAACCAAAATATAAAATGATCTAATCGGGTCTCTGTTTGCCCTACCCTAGAAGTTTAATCGTGCATTATACACGCCATTTCATGCGCTTTGAGATGCCGCTTAGCCCAATACGCTATCTGAAATAGGAGCGACGTAAATTGAACAAATGTGATAGAATTTCGCTGAATTCTTAAATTAACCATAATATAAAATGATCTAATCGGGTCCCTGTTTGCCCTACCCTAGAAGTTTAATAGTGCATTTCACTCGTCATTTCATGCGCTTTGAGATGCCGCTTAGCCCAATACGCTATCTGAAATAGGAGCGACGTAAATTGAACAAATGTGATAGAATTTCGCTGAATTCTTATATTAACCAAAGTATAAAATGATCTAATCTGGTCTCTGATTGCCCTATCACAGAAGGTTAATAGTGCATTTTACTCGCCATTCCACGCGCTTTAAGATGCCGCCTAGCCCAGTACGCTGTCTGAAATAGAAGCGACGTAAATTGAACAAGTGTGATAGAATCTCGCTGAATACTTATATTAACCTTAATGTAAAATGATCTAATCGGGTCTCTGTTCGCCCTACCCTAGAAGTTTAATAGCGCATTTTACGCGCCATTTCATGCGCTTTGAGATGCCGCTTAGCCCAATACGCTATCTGAAATATGAGCGACGCAAATTGAACAAATGTGATAGAATTTCGCTGAATTCTTATATTAACCGTAATATAAAATGATCTAATCGGGTCTCTCTTTGCTCTACCCTAGAAGTTTAATAGTGCATTTTACTCGCAATTTCATGCGCTTTGAGGTGCCGCTTAACCCAATACGCTATCTGCAATAGGAGCGACGTAAATTGAACAAATGTGATAGAATATCGCTGAATTCTTAAATTAACTATAATATAAAATGATCTAATCGGGTCACTGATTGCCCTACCCTAGAAGTTTAATAGTGCATTTTACGCGCCATTTCATGCGCCTTGAGATGCCGCTTAGACCAATACGCTATCGGAAATATGAGCGACGTAAATTGAACAAATGTGATAGAATTTCGCTGAATTCTTATATTAACAAAAATATAAATTGATCTAATCGGGTCTCTGTTTGCCTTATCCTAGAAGTTTAGTATTGCATTTTACTCGCAATTTCATGCGCTTTGAGATGCCGCTTAGCCCAATACGCTATCTGAAACAGGTGCGACGTAAATTGAACAAATGTGATAGAATTTCCCTGAATTATTTTATTAACCAGAATGTAAAATGATCTAATCTGGTCTCTGTTCGCCCTACCATAGAAGTCTTATAGTGCATTTCACTCGCCATTTCATGCGCTTTGAGATGCCGCTTAGCCCAATACGCTATCTGAAATAGGAGCGACCTAAATTGAACAAATGTGATACTATTTCCCTGAAATCTTATATTAAACAAAATATAAGATGATCTAATCGGGTCTCTGATTGCCCTATCATAGAAGTTTAGTAGTGCATTTTACTCGCCATTTCACGCGCTATCAGTTGCCGCCTAGCCCAGTACGCTATCTGAAATAGGAGCGACGTAAGTTGAACAAATGTGATAGAATTTTGCTGAATTCTTAAATTAACCATAATATAAAATGATCTAATCGGGTCTCTGCTTGCCCTACCCTAGAAGTTTAATAGTGCATTTTACTCGTCATTTCATGCGCTTTGAGATGCCGCTTAGCCTAATACGCTCTCTGAAATAGGAGCGACGTAAATTGAACAAATGTGATACTATTTCCCTGAAATCTTATATTAAACAAAATATAAGATGATCTAATCGGGTCTCTGATTGCCCTATCATAGAAGTTTAGTAGTGCATTTTACTCGCCATTTCACGCGCTATCAGTTGCCGCCTAGCCCAGTACGCTATCTGAAATAGGAGCGACGTAAGTTGAACAAATGTGATAGAATTTTGCTGAATTCTTAAATTAACCATAATATAAAATGATCTAATCGGGTCTCTGTTTGCCCTACCCTAGAAGTTTAATAGTGCATTTCACTCGTCATTTCATGCGCTTTGAGATGCCGCTAAGCCCAATAAGCTATCTGTAATAGGAGCGACGTAAATTTTACAAATGTGATAGAATTTCGTTGAATTCTTATATTAACCAAAATATAAAATGATCTAATCGGGTCTCTGTTTGCACTACCCTAGAAGTTTAATAGTGCATTCTACTCGCCATTTCATGCGCTTTGAGATGCCGCTTAGCCCAATACGCTATCTGAAATATGAGCGACGTAAATTGAACAAATGTGATAGAATTTCCCTGAAATCTTATATTAAACAAAATATAAAATGATCTAATCGGGTCTGTGAATGCCCTATCATAGAAGCTTAATAGTGCATTTTACTCGCCATTCCACGCGGATTAAGATGCCGGCCAGCCCAGTACGCTATCTGAAATAGGAGCGACGTAATTTGAAGGAATGTGATAGAATTACGCTGAATTCTTATATTAACCGTAATATAAAATGAACTAATCGGGTCTCCGTTTGCCTTATCCTAGACGTTTAATAGCGCATTTTACGCACCATTTCATGCGCTTTGAGGTGCCGCTTAACTCAATACGCTATCTGCAATAGGAGCGACGTAAATCGAACAAATGTGATAGAATATCGCTGAATTCTTAAATTAACTATAATATAAAATGATCTAATCGGGTCACTGATTGCCCTACCCTAGAAGTTTAATAGTGCATTTTACTCGCCATTTCATGCGCTTTGAGATGCCGCTTAGCCCAATACGCTATCGGAAATATGAGCGACGTAAATTGAACAAATGTGATAGAATTTCGCTGAATTCTTATATTAACAAAAATATAAAATGATCTAATCGGGTCTCTGTTTGCCTTATCCTAGAAGTTTAGTATTGCATTTTACTCGCCATTTCATGCGCTGTGAGATGCCGCTTAGCCCAATACGCTATCTGAAACAGGTGCGACGTAAATTGAACAAATGTGATAGAATTTCGCTGAATTCTTAAATTAACTATAATATAAAATGATCTAATCGGGTCACTGATTGCCCTATCATAGAAGTTTAATAGTGCATTTTACTCGCCATTCCACGCGCTTTAAGATGCCGACCAGCCCAGTACGCTATCTGAAATAGGAGCGACGTAATTTGAAGAAATGTGATAGAATTACGCTGAATTCTTATATTAACCGTAATATAAAATGATCTAATCGGGTCTCTGTTTGCCCTACCCTAGAAGTTTAATAGTCCATTTTATTCGCCATTTCATGCGCTTTGAGATGCCGGTTAGCCCAATACGCTAACTGAAATAGGAGCGACGTAAATAGAACAAATGTGATAGGATTTCCCTGAAATCTTATATTAAACAAAATATAAAATGATCTAATCGGGTCTCTGTTTGCCCTACCCTAGAAGTTTAATAGTGCATTTTACTCGCCATTTCATGCGCTTTGAGATGCCGCGTAACCCAATACGCTATCTGAAATAGGAGCAACGAAAGTTGAACAAATGTGATAGAATTACGCTGAATTCTTATATTAACCGTAATATAAAGTGATCTAACCGGGTATCTGTTTGCCTTATCCTAGAAGTTTAATAGTGCATTATACTCGCCATTTCATGCGCTTCGAGATGCCGCTTAGCTCAATACGCTATCTGAAATAGGAGCGACGAAAGTTGAACAAATGTGATAGAATTTCGCTGAATTATTTTATTAACCAGAATGTAAAATGATCTAATCTGGTCTCTGTTCGCCCTACCATAGAAGTCTTATAGTGCATTTCACTCGCCATTTCATGCGCTTTGAGATGCCGCTTAGCCCAATACGCTATCTGAAATAGGAGCGACCTAAATTGAACGAATGTGATAGAATTTTGCTGAATTCTTAAATTAACCATTATATAAAATGATCTAATCGGGTCTCTGCTTGCCCTACCCTAGAAGTTTAATAGTGTATTTTACTCGTCATTTCATGCGCTTTGAGATGCCGCTTTGCCCAATACGCTATCTGAAATAGGAGCGACGTAAATTGAACGAATGTGATAGAATTTCGCTCAATTCTTAAATTAACCATAATATAAACTGATCTAATCGGGTCTCTGTTTGCCCTACCCTAGAACTTTAATAGTGCATTTTACTCGTCATTTCATGCGCTTTGAGATGCCGCTTAGCCTAATACGCTATCTGAAATTGGAGCGATATAAGTGGACCAAATGTGATAGAATTTCGCTGAATTCTTTTATTAACCATAATGTAAAATGATCTAATCGGATCTCTGTTCGCCCGAGCCTAGAACTTTAATAGTGCATTTTATTCGCCATTTCATACGCTTTGAGATGCCGCTTTTCCCAATACGCTATCTGAAATAGGAGCGACGTAAATTGAACAAATGTGATAGAATTTCACTGAATTCTTATATTAACCAAAATATAAAATGATCTAATCGGGTCTCTGATTGCCCTAGCATAGAAGATTAATAGTGCATTTTACTCGCCATTCCGAGCGCTTTAAGATGCCGCATAGCCCAATACGGTATCTGAAATAGGAGCGACGTAAATTCAACAAATGTGATTGAATTTCCCTGAATTCTTATATTAACCAAAATATAAAATAATCTAATCGGGTCTCTGATTGCCCTATCATAGAAGTTTAATAGTGCATTTTACTCGCCATTTCACGCGCTCTAAGATGCCGCCTAGCCCAGTACGCTATCTGAAATAGGAGCGACGTAAATTGAACAAATGCGATAGAATTACGCTGAATTCTTATATTAACCGTAATATAAAATGAACAAATCGGGTCTCCGTTTGCCTTATCCTAGAAGTTTAATAGCGCATTTTACGCGCCATTTCATGCGCTTTGAGATGCCGCTTAGCCCAATACGCTATCTGAAATATGAGCGACGCAAATTGAACAAATGTGATAGAATTTCGCTGAATTCTTATATTAACCGTAATATAAAATGATCTAATCGGGTCTCTGTTTGCTCTACCCTAGAAGTTTAATAGTGCATTTTACTCGCAATTTCATGCGCTTTGAGGTGCCGCTTAACCCAATACGCTATCTGCAATAGGAGCGACGTAAATTGAACAAATGTGATAGAATATCGCTGAATTCTTAAATTAACTATAATATAAAATGATCTAATCGGGTCACTGATTGCCCTACCCTAGAAGTTTAATAGTGCATTTTACGCGCCATTTCATGCGCCTTGAGATGCCGCTTAGCCCAATACGCTATCGGAAATATGAGCGACGTAAATTGAACAAATGTGATAGAATTTCGCTGAATTCTTATATTAACAAAAATATAAATTGATCTAATCGGGTCTCTGTTTGCCTTATCCTAGAAGTTTAGTATTGCATTTTACTCGCCATTTCATGCGCTTTGAGATGCCGCTTAGCCCAATACGCTATCTGAAACAGGTGCGACGTAAATTGAACAAATGTGATAGAATTTCCCTGAATTATTTTATTAACCAGAATGTAAAATGATCTAATCTGGTCTCTGTTCGCCCTACCATAGAAGTCTTATAGTGCATTTCACTCGCCATTTCATGCGCTTTGAGATGCCGCTTAGCCCAATACGCTATCTGAAATAGGAGCGACCTAAATTGAACGAATGTGATAGAATTTTGCTGAATTCTTAAATTAACCATAATATAAAATGATCTAATCGGGTCTCTGCTTGCCCTACCCTAGAAGTTTAATAGTGCATTTTACTCGTCATTTCATGCGCTTTGAGATGCCGCTTAGCCTAATACGCTATCTGAAATAGGAGCGACGTAAATTGAACAAATGTGATACTATTTCCCTGAAATCTTATATTAAACAAAATATAAGATGATCTAATCGGGTCTCTGATTGCCCTATCATAGAAGTTTAGTAGTGCATTTTACTCGCCATTTCACGCGCTTTAAGTTGCCGCCTAGCCCAGTACGCTATCTGAAATAGGAGCGACGTAAGTTGAACAAATGTGATAGAATTTTGCTGAATTCTTAAATTAACCATAATATAAAATGATCTAATCGGGTCTCTGTTTGCCCTACCCTAGAAGTTTAATAGTGCATTTCACTCGTCATTTCATGCGCTTTGAGATGCCGCTAAGCCCAATAAGCTATCTGTAATAGGAGCGACGTAAATTTTACAAATGTGATAGAATTTCGTTGAATTCTTATATTAACCAAAATATAAAATGATCTAATCGGGTCTCTGTTTGCCCTACCCTAGAAGTTTAATAGTGCATTCTACTCGCCATTTCATGCGCTTTGAGATGCCGCTTAGCCCAATACGCTATCTGAAATATGAGCGACGTAAATTGAACAAATGTGATAGAATTTCCCTGAAATCTTATATTAAACAAAATATAAAATGATCTAATCGGGTCTGTGAATGCCCTATCATAGAAGCTTAATAGTGCATTTTACTCGCCATTCCACGCGGATTAAGATGCCGGCCAGCCCAGTACGCTATCTGAAATAGGAGCGACGTAATTTGAAGGAATGTGATAGAATTACGCTGAATTCTTATATTAACCGTAATATAAAATGAACTAATCGGGTCTCCGTTTGCCTTATCCTAGAAGTTTAATAGCGCATTTTACGCACCATTTCATGCGCTTTGAGGTGCCGCTTAACCCAATACGCTATCTGCAATAGGAGCGACGTAAATCGAACAAATGTGATAGAATATCGCTGAATTCTTAAATTAACTATAATATAAAATGATCTAATCTGGTCTCTGTTCGCCCTACCATAGAAGTCTTATAGTGCATTTCACTCGCCATTTCATGCGCTTTGAGGTGCCGCTTAGCCCAATACGCTATCTGAAATAGGAGCGACCTAAATTGAACGAATGTGATAGAATTTTGCTGAATTCTTAAATTAACCATAATATAAAATGATCTAATCGGGTCTCTGCTTGCCCTACCCTAGAAGTTTAATAGTGCATTTCACTCGTCATTTCATGCGCTTTGAGATGCCGCTTAGCCGAATACGCTATCTGGAATAGGAGCGACGTAAATTGAACAAATGTGATACTATTTCCCTGAAATCTTATATTAAACAAAATATAAAATGATCTAATCGGGTCTCTGTTTGCCCTACCCTAGGAGTTTAATAGTGCATTTTACTCGCCATTCCACGCGCTTTAAGTTGCCGCCTAGCCCAGTACGCTATCTGAAATAGGAGCGACGTAAGTTGAACAAATGTGATAGAATTTTGCTGAATTCTTAAATTAACCATAATATAAAATGATCTAATCGGGTCTCTGTTTGCCCTACCCTAGAAGTTTAATAGGGCATTTTAGTCGCCATTTCATGCGCTTTGAGGTCCGTCTTAGCCCAATACGCTATCTGAAATAGGAGCGACGTAAATTGAACAAATGTGATAGAATTTCCCTGAAATCTTATATTAATCAAAATAGAAAATGATCTAATCGGGTCTCTGATTGCCCTATCATAGAAGATTAGTAGTGCATTTTACTCGCCATTCCATGCGCTTTGAGATGCCGCCTAGCCCAGTACGCTATCTGAAATAGGAGCGTCGTAACTTGAACAAATGTGATAGAATTACGCTGAATTCTTATATTAACAGTAATATAAAATGATCTAATCGGGTCTCTGTTTGCCTTATCCTAGAAGTTTAATAGCGCATTTTACTCGCCATTTCATGCGCTTTGAGATGCCGCTTAGCCCAATACGCTATCTGGAATGGGAGCGACGTAAATTGAACAAATGTGATAGAATTTTCGTGAATTCTTATATTAACCTTAATGTAAAATGATCCAATCGGGTCTCTGTTCGCCCTACCATAGAAGTCTAATAGTGCATTTCACTCGCCATTTCATGCGCCTTGAGATGCCGCTTAGCACAATACGCTATCTGAAATAGGAGCGACGTAAGTTGAACAAATGTGATAGAATTACGCTGAATTCTTTTATTAACCATAATGTAAAATGATCTGCTCGGGTCTCTGTTCGCCCTAGCCTAGAAGTTTAGTAGTGCATTTTATTCGCCATTTCATGCGCTTTGAGATGCCGCTTAGCCCAATACGCTATCTGAAATTGGAGCGACGTAAATGGAACAAATGTGATAGAATTTCGCTGAATTCTTAAATTAACCATAATATAAAATGATCTAATCGGGTCTCTGCTTGCCCTAGCCTAGAAGTTTAATAGTGCATTTCACTCGCCATTTCATGCGCCTTGAGATGCCGCTTAGCCCATTACGCTATCTGAAGTAGGAGCGACGTAAATTGAACAAATATGATAGAGTTTCGCTGAATTCTTAAATTAACCATAATATAAAATGATCTTATCCGGTCACTGTTTGCCCTACCCTAGAAGTTTAATAGTGCATTTCACTCGTCATTTCATGCGCCTTGAGATGCCGCTTAGCCCAATACGCTATCTGAAATAGGAGCGACGTAAGATGAACAAATGTGATAGAATTTCGCTGAATTCTTAAATTAACGATAATATGAAATGATCTAATCGGGTCACTGATTGCCCTATCATAGAAGTTTAATAGTGCATTTTACTCGCCATTCCACGCGCTTTAAGATGCCGGCCAGCCCAGTACGCTATCTGAAATAGGAGCGACGTAATTTGAATAAATGTGATAGAATTACGCTGCATTCTTATATTAACAGTAATATAAAATGATCTAATCGGGTCTCTGTTTGCCTTATCCTAGAAGTTTAATAGCGCATTTTACTCGCCATTTCATGCACTTTGAGATGCCGCTTAGCCCAATACGCTATCTGGAATGGGAGCGACGTAAATTGAACAAATGTGATAGAATTTTCGTGAATTCTTATATTAACCTTAATGTAAAATGATCCAATCGGGTCTCTGTTCGCCCTACCATAGAAGTCTAATAGTGCATTTCACTCGCCATTTCATGCGCCTTGAGATGCCGCTTAGCACAATACGCTATCTGAAATAGGAGCGACGTAAGTTGAACAAATGTGATAGAATTACGCAGAATTCTTTTATTAACCATAATGTAAAATGATCTGCTCGGGTCTCTGTTCGCCCTAGCCTAGAAGTTTAGTAGTGCATTTTATTCGCCATTTCATGCGCTTTGAGATGCCGCTTAGCCCAATACGCTATCTGAAATTGGAGCGACGTAAATGGAACAAATGTGATAGAATTTCGCTGAATTCTTAAATTAACCATAATATAAAATGATCTAATCGGGTCTCTGCTTGCCCTAGCCTAGAAGTTTAATAGTGCATTTCACTCGTCACTTCATGCGCTTTGAGATGCCGCTAAGCCCAATAAGCTATCTGAAATAGGAGCGACGTAAATTGAACAAATGTGATAGAATTTCCCTGAAATCTTATATTAACCAAAATATAAAATGATCTAATCGGGTCTCTGATTGCCCTATCATAGAAGTTTAATAGTGCATTTTACTCGCCATTCCACGCGCTTTAAGATGCCGCCTAGCCCAGTACGCTATCTGAAATAGGAGCGACGTAAGATGAACAAATGTAATAGAATTACGCTGAATTCTTATATTAACCATAGTACAAAATGATCTAATCGGGTCTCTGTTTGCCCTACCCTAGAAGTTTAATAGTGCATTTTGCTCGCCATTTCATGCGCTTTGAGATGCCGCTTAGCCCAATACGCTATCTGAAGTAGGAGCGACGTAAATTGAACAAATATGATAGAGTTTCGCTGAATTCTTAAATTAACCATAATATAAAATGATCTTATCCGGTCTCTGTTTGCCCTACCCTAGAAGTTTAATAGTGCATTTCACTCGTCATTTCATGCGCCTTGAGATGCCGCTTAGCCCAATACGCTATCTGAAATAGGAGCGACGTAAGATGAACAAATGTGATAGAATTTCGCTGAATTCTTAAATTAACGATAATATAAAATGATCTAATCGGGTCACTGATTGCCCTATCATAGAAGTTTAATAGTGCATTTTACTCGCCATTCCACGCGCTTTAAGATGCCGGCCAGCCCAGTACGCTATCTGAAATAGGAGCGACGTAATTTGAATAAATGTGATAGAATTACGCTGAATTCTTATATTAACCGTAATATAAAATGATCTAATCGGGTCTCTGTTTGCCCTACCCTAGGAGTTTAATAGTGCATTTTACTCGCCATTTCATGCGCTTTGAGATGCCGCTTAGCCCAATACGCTATCTGAAATAGGAGCGACGTAAATTGAACGAATGTGATAGAATTTCGCTGAATTCTTAAATTAACTATTATATAATATGATCTCATCGGGTCACTGATTGCCCTACCCTAGAAGTTTAATAGTGCATTTTACTTGCCATTTCATGCGCTTTGAGATGCCGCTTAGCCCAATACGCTATCTGAAATATGAGCGACGTAAATTGAACAAATGTGATAGAATTTCGCTGAATTCTTATATTAACCATAATATAAAATGATCTAATCGGGTATCTGTTTGCCTTATCCTAGAAGTTTAATAGTGCATTATTCTCGCCATTTCATGCGCTTTGAGATGTCGCTTAGCCCAGTACGCTATCTGAAATAGGAGCGACGTAAGTTGAACGAATGTGATAGAATTACGCTGAATTCTTATATTAACCGTAATATAAAATGATCTAATCGGGTCTCTGTTTGCCTTATCCTAGAAGTTTAATAGTGCATTTTACTCGCCATTTCATGCGCATTGAGATGCCGCTTAGCCCAATACGCTATCTGAAGTAGGAGCGACGTAAATTGAACAAATATGATAGAGTTTCGCTGAATTCTTAAATTAACCATAATATAAAATGATCTTATCCGGTCTCTGTTTGCCCTACCCTAGAAGTTTAATAGTGCATTTCACTCGTCATTTCATGCGCTTTGAGATGCCGCTTAGCCCAATACGCTATCTGAAATAGCAGCGACGTAAGTTGAACAAATGTGATAGAATTTCGCTGAATTCTTATATTAACCAAAATATAAAATGATCTAATCGGGTCTCTGATAGCCCTATCATAGAAGTTTAATAGTGCATTTTACCCGCCATTCCACGCGCTTTAAGATGCCGCCTAACCCAGTACGCTATCTGAAATAGGAGCGACGTACGTTGAACAAATGTGATAGAATTACGCTGAATTCTTATATTAACCGTAATATAAAATGAACGAATCGGGTCTCTGTTTGCCTTATCCTAGAAGTTTAATATTGCATTTTACTCGCCATTTCATGCGCATTGAGATGCCGCTTAGCCCAATACGCTATCTGAAATATCAGCGACGTAAATTGAACAAATGTGATAGAATTTTTCTGAATTCTTAAATAAACCATAATATGAAATGATCTAATCGGGTCTCTGTTTGCCCTACCCTAGATGTTTAATAGTGTATTTTACTCGCCATTTCATGCGCTTTGAGATGGCGCTTAGCCCAATACGCTATCTGAAATAGGAGCGACGTAAATTGAACAAATGTGATAGAATTTCGCTGAATTCTTATATTAACCATAATATAAAATGATCTAATCGGGTCTCTGTTTGCCCTACCCTAGAAGTTTAATAGCGCATTTTACTCGCCATTTCATGCGCTTTGAGATGCCGCATAGCCCAATACGCTATCTGAAATAGGAGCGACGTAAATTGAACAAATGTGATAGAATTTCCTTGAATCCTTATATTAACCTTAATGTAAAATGATCTAATCGGGTCTCTGTTCGTCCTACCATAGAAGTCTAATGGTGCATTTCACTCGCCATTTCATGCGCTTTGAGATGCCGCTTAGCCGAATACGCTATCTGATATAGGAGCGACGTAAATTGAACAAATGTGATACTATTTCCCTGAAATCTTATATTAAACAAAATATAAACTGATCTAATCGGGTCTCTGATTGCCCTATCATAGAAGTTTAGTAGTGCATTTTACTCGCCATTCCACGCGCTTTAAGTTGCCGCCTAGCCCAGTACGCTATCTGAAATAGGAGCGACGTAAGTTGAACAAATGTGATAGAATTTTGCTGAATTCTTAAATTAACCATAATATAAAATGATCTAATCGGGTCTCTGTTTGCCCTACCCTAGAAGTTTAATAGTGCATTTTAGTCGCCATTTCATGCGCTTTGAGATCCGGCTTAGCCCAATACGCTATCTGAAATAGGAGCGACGTAAATTGAACAAATGTGATAGAATTTCGCTGAATTCTTATATTAACCAAAATATAAAATGATCTAATCGGGTCTCTGTTTGCCCTACCCTAGAAGTTTAATCGTGCATTTTACACGCCATTTCATGCGCTTTGAGATGCCGCTTAGCCCAATACGCTATCTGAAATAGGAGCGACGTAAATTGAACAAATGTGATAGAATTTCGCTGAATTCTTAAATTAACCATAATATAAAATGATCTAATCGGGTCCCTGTTTGCCCTACCCTAGAAGTTTAATAGTGCATTTCACTCGTCATTTAATGCGCTTTGAGATGCCGCTTAGCCCAATATGCTATCTGAAATAGGAGCGACGTAAATTGAACAAATGTGATAGAATTTCGCTGAATTCTTATATTAACCAAAATATAAAATGATCTAGTCGGGTCTCTGATAGCCCTATCATAGATGTTTAATAGTGCATTTTACTCGCCATTCCACGCGCTTTAAGATGCCGCCTAGCCCAGTACGCTATCTGAAATAGGAGCCACGTAAATTGAACGAATGTGATAGAATTTCGCTGGCTTCTTATATTAACCAAAATATAAAATGATCTAGTCGGGTCTCTGATAGCCCTATCATAGATGTTTAATAGTGCATTTTACTCGCCATTCCACGCGCTTTAAGATGCCGCCTAGCCCAGTACGCTATCTGAAATAGGAGCGACGTAAGTTGAACAAACGTGATAGAGTTTCGCAGAATTCTCAAATTAATCATAATATAAAATGGTCTTATCGGGTCTCTGTTTGCCCTACCCTAGAAGTTTAATAGTGCATTTTACTCGCCATTTCATGCGCTTTGAGATGCCGCCCAGCCCAGTACGCTATCTGAAATAGGAGCGACGTAAGTTGAACAAATGTGATAGAATTACTCTGAATTATTATATTAACCGTAATATAAAATTATCTAATCGGGTCTCTGTTTGCCCTACCCTAGAAGTTTAATGGTGCACTTTGCTCGCCACTTCATGCGCTTTGAGATGGCCGTTAGCCCAATACGCTATCTGAAATAGGAGCGACGTAAATTGAACAAATGTGATAGAATTTCCCTGAATTCTTATATTAACCTTAACGTAAAATGATCTAATCGGGTCTTTGTTCGCCCTACCCCAGAAGTTAAATAGTGCATTTCACTCGTCATTTCATGCGCTTTGAGATGCCGCTTAGCCCAATAAGCTATCTGAAATAGGAGCGACGTAAATTGAACAAATGTGATAGACTTACGCTGAATTCTTATATTAACCTTATTATAAAATGATCTAATCGGGTCTCTGTTTGCCTTACCCTAGAAGATTAATAGTGCATTTTACTCGCCATTTCATGCGCTTTGAGATGCCGCTTAGCCCAATACGCTATCTGAAATAGGAGCGACGTAAATTGAACAATTGTGATAGAATTTCGCTGAATTCTTATATTAACCAAAATATAAAATGATCTAGTCGGGTCTCTGATTGCCCTATCATAGTAGTTTAATAGTGCATTTCACTCGTCATTTCATGCGCTTTAAGATGCCGCCTAGCCCAGTACGCTATCTGAAATATCAGCGACGTAAATTGAACAAATGTGAGAGACTTTCGCTGAATTCTTATATTAACCGTAATGTAAAGTGTTCTAATCGGGTCTCTGTTCGCCCTACCCTAGAAGATTAATAGTGCATTTTACTCGCCAATCCACGCGCTTTAAGATTCCGCCTAGCCCAGTACGCTATCTGAAATAGGAGCGACGTAAATTGAACAAATGTGATAGAATTTGGCTGAATTCTTAAATTAACCATAATATAAAATGATCTAATCGGGTCTCTGTTTGCCCTACCCTAGAAGTTTAATAGTGCATTTTACTCGCCATTTCATGCGCTTTGAGATGCCGCATAGCCCAATACGCTATCTGAAATAGGAGCGACGTAAATTGAACAAATGTGATAGAATTTCCTTGAATCCTTATATTAACCTTAATGTAAAATGATCTAATCGGGTCTCTGTTCGTCCTACCATAGAAGTCTAATGGTGCATTTCACTCGCCATTTCATGCGCTTTGAGATGCCGCTTAGCCGAATACGCTATCTGATATAGGAGCGACGTAAATTGAACAAATGTGATACTATTTCCATGAAATCTTATATTAAACAAAATATAAACTGATCTAATCGGGTCTCTGATTGCCCTATCATAGAAGTTTAGTAGTGCATTTTACTCGCCATTCCACGCGCTTTAAGTTGCCGCCAAGCCCAGTACGCTATCTGAAATAGGAGCGACGTAAGTTGAACAAATGTGATAGAATTTTGCTGAATTCTTAAATTAACCATAATATAAAATGATCTAATCGGGTCTCTGTTTGCCCTACCCTAGAAGTTTAATAGTGCATTTTAGTCGCCATTTCATGCGCTTTGAGATCCGGCTTAGCCCAATACGCTATCTGAAATAGGAGCGACGTAAATTGAACAAATGTGATAGAATTTCGCTGAATTCTTATATTAACCAAAATATAAAATGATCTAATCGGGTCTCTGTTTGCCCTACCCTAGAAGTTTAATCGTGCATTTTACACGCCATTTCATGCGCTTTGAGATGCCGCTTAGCCCAATACGCTATCTGAAATAGGAGCGACGTAAATTGAACAAATGTGATAGAATTTCGCTGAATTCTTAAATTAACCATAATATAAAATGATCTAATCGGGTCCCTGTTTGCCCTACCCTAGAAGTTTAATAGTGCATTTCACTCGTCATTTCATGCGCTTTGAGGTGCCGCTTAACCCAATACGCTATCTGCAATAGGAGCGACGTAAATTGAACAAATGTGATAGAATATCGCTGAATTCTTAAATTAACTATAATATAAAATGATCTAATCGGGTCACTGATTGCCCTACCCTAGAAGTTTAATAGTGCATTTTACGCGCCATTTCATGCGCCTTGAGATGCCGCTTAGCCCAATACGCTATCGGAAATATGAGCGACGTAAATTGAACAAATGTGATAGAATTTCGCTGAATTCTTATATTAACAAAAATATAAATTGATCTAATCGGGTCTCTGTTTGCCTTATCCTAGAAGTTTAGTATTGCATTTTACTCGCAATTTCATGCGCTTTGAGATGCCGCTTAGCCCAATACGCTATCTGAAACAGGTGCGACGTAAATTGAACAAATGTGATAGAATTTCCCTGAATTATTTTATTAACCAGAATGTAAAATGATCTAATCTGGTCTCTGTTCGCCCTACCATAGAAGTCTTATAGTGCAGTTCACTCGCCATTTCATGCGCTTTGAGATGCCGCTTAGCCCAATACGCTATCTGAAATAGGAGCGACCTAAATTGAACGAATGTGATAGAATTTTGCTGAATTCTTAAATTAACCATAATATAAAATGATCTAATCGGGTCTCTGCTTGCCCTACCCTAGAAGTTTAATAGTGCATTTTACTCGTCATTTCATGCGCTTTGAGATGCCGCTTAGCCTAATACGCTATCTGAAATAGGAGCGACGTAAATTGAACAAATGTGATACTATTTCCCTGAAATCTTATATTAAACAAAATATAAGATGATCTAATCGGGTCTCTGATTGCCCTATCATAGAAGTTTAGTAGTGCATTTTACTCGCCATTTCACGCGCTATAAGTTGCCGCCTAGCCCAGTACGCTATCTGAAATAGGAGCGACGTAAGTTGAACAAATGTGATAGAATTTTGCTGAATTCTTAAATTAACCATAATATAAAATGATCTAATCGGGTCTCTGTTTGCCCTACCCTAGAAGTTTAATAGTGCATTTCACTCGTCATTTCATGCGCTTTGAGATGCCGCTAAGCCCAATAAGCTATCTGTAATAGGAGCGACGTAAATTTTACAAATGTGATAGAATTTCGTTGAATCCTTATATTAACCAAAATATAAAATGATCTAATCGGGTCTCTGTTTGCACTACCCTAGAAGTTTAGTAGTGCATTCTACTCGCCATTTCATGCGCTTTGAGATGCCGCTTAGCCCAATACGCTATCTGAAATATGAGCGACGTAAATTGAACAAATGTGATAGAATTTCCCTGAAATCTTATATTAAACAAAATATAAAATGATCTAATCGGGTCTGTGAATGCCCTATCATAGAAGCTTAATAGTGCATTTTACTCGCCATTCCACGCGGATTAAGATGCCGGCCAGCCCAGTACGCTATCTGAAATAGGAGCGACGTAATTTGAAGGAATGTGATAGAATTACGCTGAATTCTTATATTAACCGTAATATAAAATGAACTAATCGGGTCTCCGTTTGCCTTATCCTAGAAGTTTAATAGCGCATTTTACGCACCATTTCATGCGCTTTGAGGTGCCGCTTAACCCAATACGCTATCTGCAATAGGAGCGACGTAAATCGAACAAATGTGATAGAATATCGCTGAATTCTTAAATTAACCAAAATATAAAATGATCTAATCGGGTCTCTGTTTGCCCTACCCTAGAAGTTTAATCGTGCATTTTACACGCCATTTCATGCGCTTTGAGATGCCGCTTAGCCCAATACGCTATCTGAAATAGGAGCGACGTAAATTGAACAAATGTGATAGAATTTTTCTGAATTCTTAAATAAACCATAATATGAAATGATCTAATCGGGTCTCTGTTTGCCCTACCCTAGAAGTTTCACAGTGCATTTTACTCGCCATTTCATGCGCTTTGAGATCCGGCATAGCCCAATACGCTATCTGAAATAGGAGCGACGTAAATTGAACAAATGTGATAGAATTTCGCTGAATTCTTATATTAACCAAAATATAAAATGATCTAATCGGGTCTCTGTTTGCCCTACCCTAGAAGTTTAATCGTGCATTTTACACGCCATTTCATGCGCTTTGAGATGCCGCTTAGCCCAATACGCTATCTGAAATAGGGGCGACGTAAATTGAACAAATGTGATAGAATTTCCGTGAATCCTTATATTAACCTTAATGTAAAATGATCTAATCGGGTCTCTGTTCGTCCTACCATAGAAGTCTAATGGTGCATTTCACTCGCCATTTCATGCGCTTTGAGATGCCGCTTAGCCGAATACGCTATCTGATATAGGAGCGACGTAAATTGAACAAATGTGATACTATTTCCATGAAATCTTATATTAAACAAAATATAAACTGATCTAATCGGGTCTCTGATTGCCCTATCATAGAAGTTTAGTAGTGCATTTTACTCCCCATTCCACGCGCTTTAAGTTGCCGCCTAGCCCAGTACGCTATCTGAAATAGGAGCGACGTAAGTTGAACAAATGTGATAGAATTTTGCTGAATTCTTAAATTAACCATAATATAAAATGATCTAATCGGGTCTCTGTTTGCCCTACCCTAGAAGTTTAATAGTGCATTTTAGTCGCCATTTCATGCGCTTTGAGATCCGGCTTAGCCCAATACGCTATCTGAAATAGGAGCGACGTAAATTGAACAAATGTGATAGAATTTCGCTGAATTCTTATATTAACCAAAATATAAAATGATCTAATCGGGTCTCTGTTTGCCCTACCCTAGAAGTTTAATCGTGCATTTTACACGCCATTTCATGCGCTTTGAGATGCCGCTTAGCCCAATACGCTATCTGAAATAGGAGCGACGTAAATTGAACAAATGTGATAGAATTTCGCTGAATTCTTAAATTAACCATAATATAAAATGATCTAATCGGGTCCCTGTTTGCCCTACCCTAGAAGTTTAATAGTGCATTTCACTCGTCATTTCATGCGCTTTGAGATGCCGCTTAGCCCAATACGCTATCTGAAATAGGAGCGACGTAAATTGAACAAATGTGATAGAATTTCGCTGAATTCTTATATTAACCAAATTATAAAATGATCTAATCTGGTCTCTGATTGCCCTATCACAGAAGGTTAATAGTGCATTTTACTCGCCATTCCACGCGCTTTAAGATGCCGCCTAGCCCAGTACGCTGTCTGAAATAGAAGCGACGTAAATTGAACAAGTGTGATAGAATCTCGCTGAATACTTATATTAACCTTAATGTAAAATGATCTAATCGGGTCTCTGTTCGCCCTACCCTAGAAGTTTAATAGTGCATTTCACTCGTCATTTCATGCGCTTTGAGATGACGCTTAACCCAACACGCTATCTGAAATAGGAGCGACGTAAGTTGAACAAATGTGACAGAATTACGCTGCATTCTTATATTCACCTTAATGTAAAATGATCTCTTCGGGTCTCTGTTCACCCTACCCTAGATGTATAATAGTGCATTTCACTCGTCATTTCATGCGCTTTGAGATGCCGCTTAGCCCAATACGATATCTGAAATAGGAGCGACGTAAATTGAACAAATGTGATTGAATTTCCCTGAATTCTTATATTAACCAAAATATAAAATAATCTAATCGGGTCTCTGATTGCCCTATCATAGAAGTTTAATAGTGCATTTTACTCGCCATTTCACGCGCTCTAAGATGCCGCCTAGCCCAGTACGCTATCTGAAATAGGAGCGACGTAAATTGAACAAATGCGATAGAATTACGCTGAATTCTTATATTAACCGTAATATAAAATGAACAAATCGGGTCTCCGTTTGCCTTATCCTAGAAGTTTAATAGCGCATTTTACGCGCCATTTCATGCGCTTTGAGATGCCGCTTAGCCCAATACGCTATCTGAAATATGAGCGACGCAAATTGAACAAATGTGATAGAATTTCGCTGAATTCTTATATTAACCGTAATATAAAATGATCTAATCGGGTCTCTGTTTGCTCTACCCTAGAAGTTTAATAGTGCATTTTACTCGCAATTTCATGCGCTTTGAGGTGCCGCTTAACCCAATACGCTATCTGCAATAGGAGCGACGTAAATTGAACAAATGTGATAGAATATCGCTGAATTCTTAAATTAACTATAATATAAAATGATCTAATCGGGTCACTGATTGCCCTACCCTAGAAGTTTAATAGTGCATTTTACGCGCCATTTCATGCGCCTTGAGATGCCGCTTAGAACAATACGCTATCGGAAATATGAGCGACGTAAATTGAACAAATGTGATAGAATTTCGCTGAATTCTTATATTAACAAAAATATAAATTGATCTAATCGGGTCTCTGTTTGCCTTATCCTAGAAGTTTAGTATTGCATTTTACTCGCAATTTCATGCGCTTTGAGATGCCGCTTAGCCCAATACGCTATCTGAAACAGGTGCGACGTAAATTGAACAAATGTGATAGAATTTCCCTGAATTATTTTATTAACCAGAATGTAAAATGATCTAATCTGGTCTCTGTTCGCCCTACCATAGAAGTCTTATAGTGCATTTCACTCGCCATTTCATGCGCTTTGAGATGCCGCTTAGCCCAATACGCTATCTGAAATAGGAGCGACCTAAATTGAACGAATGTGATAGAATTTTGCTGAATTCTTAAATTAACCATAATATAAAATGATCTAATCGGGTCTCTGCTTGCCCTACCCTAGAAGTTTAATAGTGCATTTTACTCGTCATTTCATGCGCTTTGAGATGCCGCTTAGCCTAATACGCTATCTGAAATAGGAGCGACGTAAATTGAACAAATGTGATACTATTTCCCTGAAATCTTATATTAAACAAAATATAAGATGATCTAATCGGGTCTCTGATTGCCCTATCATAGAAGTTTAGTAGTGCATTTTACTCGCCATTTCACGCGCTATCAGTTGCCGCCTAGCCCAGTACGCTATCTGAAATAGGAGCGACGTAAGTTGAACAAATGTGATAGAATTTTGCTGAATTCTTAAATTAACCATAATATAAAATGATCTAATCGGGTCTCTGTTTGCACTACCCTAGAAGTTTAATAGTGCATTCTACTCGCCATTTCATGCGCTTTGAGATGCCGCTTAGCCCAATACGCTATCTGAAATATGAGCGACGTAAATTGAACAAATGTGATAGAATTTCCCTGAAATCTTATATTAAACAAAATATAAAATGATCTAATCGGGTCTGTGAATGCCCTATCATAGAAGCTTAATAGTGCATTTTACTCGCCATTCCACGCGGATTAAGATGCCGGCCAGCCCAGTACTCTATCTGAAATAGGAGCGACGTAATTTGAAGGAATGTGATAGAATTACGCTGAATTCTTATATTAACCGTAATATAAAATGAACTAATCGGGTCTCCGTTTGCCTTATCCTAGAAGTTTAATAGCGCATTTTACGCACCATTTCATGCGCTTTGAGGTGCCGCTTAACCCAATACGCTATCTGCAATAGGAGCGACGTAAATCGAACAAATGTGATAGAATATCGCTGAATTCTTAAATTAACTATAATATAAAATGATCTAATCGGGTCACTGATTGCCCTACCCTAGAAGTTTAATAGTGCATTTTACTCGCCATTTCATGCGCTTTGAGATGCCGCTTAGCCCAATACGCTATCGGAAATATGAGCGACGTAAATTGAACAAATGTGATAGAATTTCGCTGAATTCTTAAATTAACCATAATATAAAATGATCTAATCGGGTCTCTGCTTGCCCTAGCCTAGAAGTTTAATAGTGCATTTCACTCGTCACTTCATGCGCTTTGAGATGCCGCTAAGCCCAATAAGCTATCTGAAATAGGAGCGACGTAAATTGAACAAATGTGATAGAATTTCCCTGAAATCTTATATTAACCAAAATATAAAATGATCTAATCGGGTCTCTGATTGCCCTATCATAGAAGTTTAATAGTGCATTTTACTCGCCATTCCACGCGCTTTAAGATGCCGCCTAGCCCAGTACGCTATCTGAAATAGGAGCGACGTAAGATGAACAAATGTAATAGAATTACGCTGAATTCTTATATTAACCATAGTACAAAATGATCTAATCGGGTCTCTGTTTGCCCTACCCTAGAAGTTTAATAGTGCATTTCACTCGCCATTTCATGCGCTTTGAGATGCCGCTTAGCCCAATACGCTATCTGAAGTAGGAGCGACGTAAATTGAACAAATATGATAGAGTTTCGCTGAATTCTTAAATTAACCATAATATAAAATGATCTTATCCGGTCTCTGTTTGCCCTACCCTAGAAGTTTAATAGTGCATTTCACTCGTCATTTCATGCGCTTTGAGATGCCGCTTAGCCCAATACGCTATCTGAAATAGGAGCGACGTAAGATGAACAAATGTGATAGAATTTCGCTGAATTCTTAAATTAACCATAATATAAAATGATCTAATCGGGTCTCTGATTGCCCTATCATAGAAGTTTAATAGTGCATTTTACTCGCCATTCCACGCGCTTTAAGATGCCGGCCAGCCCAGTACGCTATCTGAAATAGGAGCGACGTAATTTGAATAAATGTGATAGAATTACGCTGAATTCTTATATTAACCGTAATATAAAATGATCTAATCGGGTCTCTGTTTGCCCTACCCTAGGAGTTTAATAGTGCATTTTACTCGCCATTTCATGCGCTTTGAGATGCCGCTTAGCCCAATACGCTATCTGAAATAGGAGCGACGTAAATTGAACGAATGTGATAGAATTTCGCTGAATTCTTAAATTAACTATTATATAATATGATCTCATCGGGTCACTGATTGCCCTACCCTAGAAGTTTAATAGTGCATTTTACTTGCCATTTCATGCGCTTTGAGATGCCGCTTAGCCCAATACGCTATCTGAAATATGAGCGACGTAAATTGAACAAATGTGATAGAATTTCGCTGAATTCTTATATTAACCATAATATAAAATGATCTAATCGGGTATCTGTTTGCCTTATCCTAGAAGATTAATAGTGCATTATTCTCGCCATTTCATGCGCTTTGAGATGTCGCTTAGCCCAGTACGCTATCTGAAATAGGAGCGACGTAAGTTGAACGAATGTGATAGAATTACGCTGAATTCTTATATTAACCGTAATATAAAATGATCTAATCGGGTCTCTGTTTGCCTTATCCTAGAAGTTTAATAGTGCATTTTACTCGCCATTTCATGCGCATTGAGATGCCGCTTAGCCCAATACGCTATCTGAAGTAGGAGCGACGTAAATTGAACAAATATGATAGAGTTTCGCTGAATTGTTAAATTAACCATAATATAAAATGATCTTATCCGGTCTCTGTTTGCCCTACCCTAGAAGTTTAATAGTGCATTTCACTCGTCATTTCATGCGCTTTGAGATGCCGCTTAGCCCAATACGCTATCTGAAATAGCAGCGACGTAAGTTGAACAAATGTGATAGAATTTCGCTGAATTCTTATATTAACCAAAATATAAAATGATCTAATCGGGTCTCTGATAGCCCTATCATAGAAGTTTAATAGTGCATTTTACCCGCCATTCCACGCGCTTTAAGATGCCGCCTAACCCAGTACGCTATCTGAAATAGGAGCGACGTACGTTGAACAAATGTGATAGAATTACGCTGAATTCTTATATTAACCGTAATATAAAATGAACGAATCGGGTCTCTGTTTGCCTTATCCTAGAAGTTTAATAGTGCATTTTACTCGCCATTTCATGCGCATTGAGATGCCGCTTAGCCCAATACGCTATCTGAAATATCAGCGACGTAAATTGAACAAATGTGATAGAATTTTTCTGAATTCTTAAATAAACCATAATATGAAATGATCTAATCGGGTCTCTGTTTGCCCTACCCTAGATGTTTAATAGTGTATTTTACTCGCCATTTCATGCGCTTTGAGATGGCGCTTAGCCCAATACGCTATCTGAAATAGGAGCCACGTAAATTGAACGAATGTGATAGAATTTCGCTGGCTTCTTATATTAACCAAAATATAAAATGATCTAGTCGGGTCTCTGATAGCCCTATCATAGATGTTTAATAGTGCATTTTACTCGCCATTCCACGCGCTTTAAGATGCCGCCTAGCCCAGTACGCTATCTGAAATAGGAGCGACGTAAGTTGAACAAACGTGATAGAGTTTCGCAGAATTCTTAAATTAATCATAATATAAAATGGTCTTATCGGGTCTCTGTTTGCCCTACCCTAGAAGTTTAATAGTGCATTTTACTCGCCATTTCATGCGCTTTGAGATGCCGCCCAGCCCAGTACGCTATCTGAAATAGGAGCGACGTAAGTTGAACAAATGTGATAGAATTACTCTGAATTATTATATTAACCGTAATATAAAATTATCTAATCGGGTCTCTGTTTGCCCTACCCTAGAAGTTTAATGGTGCACTTTGCTCGCCACTTCATGCGCTTTGAGATGGCCGTTAGCCCAATACGCTATCTGAAATAGGAGCGACGTAAATTGAACAAATGTGATAGAATTTCCCTGAATTCTTATATTAACCTTAATGTAAAATGATCTAATCGGGTCTTTGTTCGCCCTACCCCAGAAGTTAAATAGTGCATTTCACTCGTCATTTCATGCGCTTTGAGATGCCGCTTAGCCCAACAAGCTATCTGAAATAGGAGCGACGTAAATTGAACAAATGTGATAGACTTACGCTGAATTCTTATACTAACCTTATTATAAAATGATCTAATCGGGTCTCTGTTTGCCTTACCCTAGAAGATTAATAGTGCATTTTACTCGCCATTTCATGCGCTTTGAGATGCCGCTTAGCCCAATACGCTATCTGAAATAGGAGCGACGTAAATTGAACAATTGTGATAGAATTTCGCTGAATTCTTATATTAACCAAAATATAAAATGATCTAGTCGGGTCTCTGATTGCCCTATCATAGTAGTTTAATAGTGCATTTCACTCGTCATTTCATGCGCTTTAAGATGCCGCCTAGCCCAGTACGCTATCTGAAATATCAGCGACGTAAATTGAACAAATGTGAGAGACTTTCGCTGAATTCTTATATTAACCTTAATGTAAAGTGTTCTAATCGGGTCTCTGTTCGCCCTACCCTAGAAGATTAATAGTGCATTTTACTCGCCAATCCACGCGCTTTAAGATTCCGCCTAGCCCAGTACGCTATCTGAAATAGGAGCGACGTAAATTGAACAAATGTGATAGAATTTCGCTGAATTCTTATATTAACCATAATATAAAATGATCTAATCGGGTCTCTGTTTGCCCTACCCTAGAAGTTTAATAGCGCATTTTACTCGCCATTTCATGCGCTTTGAGATGCCGCATAGCCCAATACGCTATCTGAAATAGGAGCGACGTAAATTGAACAAATGTGATAGAATTTCCTTGAATCCTTATATTAACCTTAATGTAAAATGATCTAATCGGGTCTCTGTTCGTCCTACCATAGAAGTCTAATGGTGCATTTCACTCGCCATTTCATGCGCTTTGAGATGCCGCTTAGCCGAATACGCTATCTGATATAGGAGCGACGTAAATTGAACAAATGTGATACTATTTCCCTGAAATCTTATATTAAACAAAATATAAACTGATCTAATCGGGTCTCTGATTGCCCTATCATAGAAGTTTAGTAGTGCATTTTACTCGCCATTCCACGCGCTTTAAGTTGCCGCCTAGCCCAGTACGCTATCTGAAATAGGAGCGACGTAAGTTGAACAAATGTGATAGAATTTTGCTGAATTCTTAAATTAACCATAATATAAAATGATCTAATCGGGTCTCTGTTTGCCCTACCCTAGAAGTTTAATAGTGCATTTTAGTCGCCATTTCATGCGCTTTGAGATCCGGCTTAGCCCAATACGCTATCTGAAATAGGAGCGACGTAAATTGAACAAATGTGATAGAATTTCGCTGAATTCTTATATTAACCAAAATATAAAATGATCTAATCGGGTCTCTGTTTGCCCTACCCTAGAAGTTTAATCGTGCATTTTACACGCCATTTCATGCGCTTTGAGATGCCGCTTAGCCCAATACGCTATCTGAAATAGGAGCGACGTAAATTGAACAAATGTGATAGAATTTCGCTGAATTCTTAAATTAACCATAATATAAAATGATCTAATCGGGTCCCTGTTTGCCCTACCCTAGAAGTTTAATAGTGCATTTCACTCGTCATTTAATGCGCTTTGAGATGCCGCTTAGCCCAATACGCTATCTGAAATAGGAGCGACGTAAATTGAACAAATGTGATAGAATTTCGCTGAATTCTTATATTAACCAAAATATAAAATGATCTAGTCGGGTCTCTGATAGCCCTATCATAGATGTTTAATTGTGCATTTTACTCGCCATTCCACGCGCTTTAAGATGCCGCCTAGCCCAGTACGCTATCTGAAATAGGAGCGACGTAAGTTGAACAAACGTGATAGAGTTTCGCAGAATTCTTAAATTAATCATAATATAAAATGGTCTTATCGGGTCTCTGTTTGCCCTACCCTAGAAGTTTAATAGTGCATTTTACTCGCCATTTCATGCGCTTTGAGATGCCGCCCAGCCCAGTACGCTATCTGAAATAGGAGCGACGTAAGTTGAACAAATGTGATAGAATTACTCTGAATTATTATATTAACCGTAATATAAAATTATCTAATCGGGTCTCTGTTTGCCCTACCCTAGAAGTTTAATGGTGCACTTTGCTCGCCACTTCATGCGCTTTGAGATGGCCGTTAGCCCAATACGCTATCTGAAATAGGAGCGACGTAAATTGAACAAATGTGATAGAATTTCCCTGAATTCTTATATTAACCTTAATGTAAAATGATCTAATCGGGTCTTTGTTCGCCCTACCCCAGAAGTTAAATAGTGCATTTCACTCGTCATTTCATGCGCTTTGAGATGCCGCTTAGCCCAATAAGCTATCTGAAATAGGAGCGACGTAAATTGAACAAATGTGATAGACTTACGCTGAATTCTTATATTAACCTTATTATAAAATGATCTAATCGGGTCTCTGTTTGCCTTACCCTAGAAGATTAATAGTGCATTTTACTCGCCATTTCATGCGCTTTGAGATGCCGCTTAGCCCAATACGCTATCTGAAATAGGAGCGACGTAAATTGAACAATTGTGATAGAATTTCGCTGAATTCTTAGATTAACCAAAATATAAAATGATCTAGTCGGGTCTCTGATTGCCCTATCATAGTAGTTTAATAGTGCATTTCACTCGTCATTTCATGCGCTTTAAGATGCCGCCTAGCCCAGTACGCTATCTGAAATATCAGCGACGTAAATTGAACAAATGTGAGAGACTTTCGCTGAATTCTTATATTAACCTTAATGTAAAGTGTTCTAATCGGGTCTCTGTTCGCCCTACCCTAGAAGATTAATAGTGCATTTTACTCGCCAATCCACGCGCTTTAAGATTCCGCCTAGCCCAGTACGCTATCTGAAATAGGAGCGACGTAAATTGAACAAATGTGATAGAATTTGGCTGAATTCTTAAATTAACCATAATATAAAATGATCTAATCGGGTCTCTGTTTGCCCTACCCTAGAAGTTTAATAGTGCATTTTACTCGCCATTTCATGCGCTTTGAGATGCCGCATAGCCCAATACGCTATCTGAAATAGGAGCGACGTAAATTGAACAAATGTGATAGAATTTCCTTGAATCCTTATATTAACCTTAATGTAAAATGATCTAATCGGGTCTCTGTTCGTCCTACCATAGAAGTCTAATGGTGCATTTCACTCGCTATTTCATGCGCTTTGAGATGCCGCTTAGCCGAATACGCTATCTGATATAGGAGCGACGTAAATTGAACAAATGTGATACTATTTCCATGAAATCTTATATTAAACAAAATATAAACTGATCTAATCGGGTCTCTGATTGCCCTATCATAGAAGTTTAGTAGTGCATTTTACTCGCCATTCCACGCGCTTTAAGTTGCCGCCTAGCCCAGTACGCTATCTGAAATAGGAGCGACGTAAGTTGAACAAATGTGATAGAATTTTGCTGAATTCTTAAATTAACCATAATATAAAATGATCTAATCGGGTCTCTGTTTGCCCTACCCTAGAAGTTTAATAGTGCATTTTAGTCGCCATTTCATGCGCTTTGAGATCCGGCTTAGCCCAATACGCTATCTGAAATAGGAGCCACGTAAATTGAACAAATGTGATAGAATTTCGCTGAATTCTTATATTAACCAAAATATAAAATGATCTAATCGGGTCTCTGTTTGCCCTACCCTAGAAGTTTAATCGTGCATTTTACACGCCATTTCATGCGCTTTGAGATGCCGCTTAGCCCAATACGCTATCTGAAATAGGAGCGACGTAAATTGAACAAATGTGATAGAATTTCGCTGAATTCTTAAATTAACCATAATATAAAATGATCTAATCGGGTCCCTGTTTGCCCTACCCTAGAAGTTTAATAGTGCATTTCACTCGTCATTTCATGCGCTTTGAGATGCCGCTTAGCCCAATACGCTATCTGAAATAGGAGCGACGTAAATTGAACAAATGTGATAGAATTTCGCTGAATTCATATATTAACCAAAGTATAAAATGATCTAATCTGGTCTCTGATTGCCCTATCACAGAAGGTTAATAGTGCATTTTACTCGCCATTCCACGCGCTTTAAGATGCCGCCTAGCCCAGTACGCTGTCTGAAATAGAAGCGACGTAAATTGAACAAGTGTGATAGAATCTCGCTGAATACTTATATTAACCTTAATGTAAAATGATCTAATCGGGTCTCTGTTCGCCCTACCCTAGAAGTTTAATAGTGCATTTCACTCGTCATTTCATGCGCTTTGAGATGACGCTTAACCCAACACGCTATCTGAAATAGGAGCGACGTAAGTTGAACAAATGTGACAGAATTACGCTGCATTCTTATATTCACCTTAATGTAAAATGATCTCTTCGGGTCTCTGTTCACCCTACCCTAGATGTATAATAGTGCATTTCACTAGTCATTTCATGCGCTTTGAGATGCCGCTTAGCCCAATACGATATCTGAAATAGGAGCGACGTAAATTGAACAAATGTGATTGAATTTCCCTGAATTCTTATATTAACCAAAATATAAAATAATCTAATCGGGTCTCTGATTGCCCTATCATAGAAGTTTAATAGTGCATTTTACTCGCCATTTCACGCGCTCTAAGATGCCGCCTAGCCCAGTACGCTATCTGAAATAGGAGCGACGTAAATTGAACAAATGCGATAGAATTACGCTGAATTCTTATATTAACCGTAATATAAAATGAACAAATCGGGTCTCCGTTTGCCTTATCCTAGAAGTTTAATAGCGCATTTTACGCGCCATTTCATGCGCTTTGAGATGCCGCTTAGCCCAATACGCTATCTGAAATATGAGCGACGCAAATTGAACAAATGTGATAGAATTTCGCTGAATTCTTACATTAACCGTAATATAAAATGATCTAATCGGGTCTCTGTTTGCTGTACCCTAGAAGTTTAATAGTGCATTTTACTCGCAATTTCATGCGCTTTGAGGTGCCGCTTAACCCAATACGCTATCTGCAATAGGAGCGACGTAAATTGAACAAATGTGATAGAATATCGCTGAATTCTTAAATTAACTATAATATAAAATGATCTAATCGGGTCACTGATTGCCCTACCCTAGAAGTTTAATAGTGCATTTTACGCGCCATTTCATGCGCCTTGAGATGCCGCTTAGCCCAATACGCTATCGGAAATATGAGCGACGTAAATTGAACAAATGTGATAGAATTTCGCTGAATACTTATATTAACAAAAATATAAATTGATCTAATCGGGTCTCTGTTTGCCTTATCCTAGAAGTTTAGTATTGCATTTTACTCGCAATTTCATGCGCTTTGAGATGCCGCTTAGCCCAATACGCTATCTGAAACAGGTGCGACGTAAATTGAACAAATGTGATAGAATTTCCCTGAATTATTTTATTAACCAGAATGTAAAATGATCTAATCTGGTCTCTGTTCGCCCTACCATAGAAGTCTTATAGTGCAGTTCACTCGCCATTTCATGCGCTTTGAGATGCCGCTTAGCCCAATACGCTATCTGAAATAGGAGCGACCTAAATTGAACGAATGTGATAGAATTTTGCTGAATTCTTAAATTAACCATAATATAAAATGATCTAATCGGGTCTCTGCTTGCCCTACCCTAGAAGTTTAATAGTGCATTTTACTCGTCATTTCATGCGCTTTGAGATGCCGCTTAGCCTAATACGCTATCTGAAATAGGAGCGACGTAAATTGAACAAATGTGATACTATTTCCCTGAAATCTTATATTAAACAAAATATAAGATGATCTAATCGGGTCTCTGATTGCCCTATCATAGAAGTTTAGTAGTGCATTTTACTCGCCATTTCACGCGCTATAAGTTGCCGCCTAGCCCAGTACGCTATCTGAAATAGGAGCGACGTAAGTTGAACAAATGTGATAGAATTTTGCTGAATTATTAAATTAACCATAATATAAAATGATCTAATCGGGTCTCTGTTTGCCCTACCCTAGAAGTTTAATAGTTCATTTCACTCGTCATTTCATGCGCTTTGAGATGCCGCTAAGCCCAATAAGCTATCTGTAATAGGAGCGACGTAAATTTTACAAATGTGATAGAATTTCGTTGAATCCTTATATTAACCAAAATATAAAATGATCTAATCGGGTCTCTGTTTGCACTACCCTAGAAGTTTAGTAGTGCATTCTACTCGCCATTTCATGCGCTTTGAGATGCCGCTTAGCCCAATACGCTATCTGAAATATGAGCGACGTAAATTGAACAAATGTGATAGAATTTCCCTGAAATCTTATATTAAACAAAATATAAAATGATCTAATCGGGTCTGTGAATGCCCTATCATAGAAGCTTAATAGTGCATTTTACTCGCCATTCCACGCGGATTAAGATGCCGGCCAGCCCAGTACGCTATCTGAAATAGGAGCGACGTAATTTGAAGGAATGTGATAGAATTACGCTGAATTCTTATATTAACCGTAATATAAAATGAACTAATCGGGTCTCCGTTTGCCTTATCCTAGAAGTTTAATAGCGCATTTTACGCACCATTTCATGCGCTTTGAGGTGCCGCTTAACCCAATACGCTATCTGCAATAGGAGCGACGTAAATCGAACAAATGTGATAGAATATCGCTGAATTCTTAAATTAACCAAAATATAAAATGATCTAATCGGGTCTCTGTTTGCCCTACCCTAGAAGTTTAATCGTGCATTTTACACGCCATTTCATGCGCTTTGAGATGCCGCTTAGCCCAATACGCTATCTGAAATAGGAGCGACGTAAATTGAACAAATGTGATAGAATTTTTCTGAATTCTTAAATAAACCATAATATGAAATGATCTAATCGGGTCTCTGTTTGCCCTACCCTAAAAGTTTCACAGTGCATTTTACTCGCCATTTCATGCGCTTTGAGATCCGGCATAGCCCAATACGCTATCTGAAATAGGAGCGACGTAAATTGAACAAATGTGATAGAATTTCGCTGAATTCTTATATTAACCAAAATATAAAATGATCTAATCGGGTCTCTGTTTGCCCTACCCTAGAAGTTTAATCGTGCATTTTACACGCCATTTCATGCGCTTTGAGATGCCGCTTAGCCCAATACGCTATCTGAAATAGGGGCGACGTAAATTGAACAAATGTGATAGAATTTCCGTGAATCCTTATATTAACCTTAATGTAAAATGATCTAATCGGGTCTCTGTTCGTCCTACCATAGAAGTCTAATGGTGCATTTCACTCGCCATTTCATGCGCTTTGAGATGCCGCTTAGCCGAATACGCTATCTGATATAGGAGCGACGTAAATTGAACAAATGTGATACTATTTCCATGAAATCTTATATTAAACAAAATATAAACTGATCTAATCGGGTCTCTGATTGCCCTATCATAGAAGTTTAGTAGTGCATTTTACTCGCCATTCCACGCGCTTTAAGTTGCCGCCTAGCCCAGTACGCTATCTGAAATAGGAGCGACGTAAGTTGAACAAATGTGATAGAATTTTGCTGAATTCTTAAATTAACCATAATATAAAATGATCTAATCGGGTCTCTGTTTGCCCTACCCTAGAAGTTTAATAGTGCATTTTAGTCGCCATTTCATGCGCTTTGAGATCCGGCTTAGCCCAATACGCTATCTGAAATAGGAGCGACGTAAATTGAACAAATGTGATAGAATTTCGCTGAATTCTTATATTAACCAAAATATAAAATGATCTAATCGGGTCTCTGTTTGCCCTACCCTAGAAGTTTAATCGTGCATTTTACACGCCATTTCATGCGCTTTGAGATGCCGCTTAGCCCAATACGCTATCTGAAATAGGAGCGACGTAAATTGAACAAATGTGATAGAATTTCGCTGAATTCTTAAATTAACCATAATATAAAATGATCTAATCGGGTCCCTGTTTGCCCTACCCTAGAAGTTTAATAGTGCATTTCACTCGTCATTTCATGCGCTTTGAGATGACGCTTAACCCAACACGCTATCTGAAATAGGAGCGACGTAAGTTGAACAAATGTGACAGAATTACGCTGCATTCTTATATTCACCTTAATGTAAAATGATCTCTTCGGGTCTCTGTTCACCCTACCCTAGATGTATAATAGTGCATTTCACTCGTCATTTCATGCGCTTTGAGATGCCGCTTAGCCCAATACGATATCTGAAATAGGAGCGACGTAAATTGAACAAATGTGATTGAATTTCCCTGAATTCTTATATTAACCAAAATATAAAATAATCTAATCGGGTCTCTGATTGCCCTATCATAGAAGTTTAATAGTGCATTTTACTCGCCATTTCACGCGCTCTAAGATGCCGCCTAGCCCAGTACGCTATCTGAAATAGGAGCGACGTAAATTGAACAAATGCGATAGAATTACGCTGAATTCTTATATTAACCGTAATATAAAATGAACAAATCGGGTCTCCGTTTGCCTTATCCTAGAAGTTTAATAGCGCATTTTACGCGCCATTTCATGCGCTTTGAGATGCCGCTTAGCCCAATACGCTATCTGAAATATGAGCGACGCAAATTGAACAAATGTGATAGAATTTCGCTGAATTCTTATATTAACCGTAATATAAAATGATCTAATCGGGTCTCTGTTTGCTCTACCCTAGAAGTTTAATAGTGCATTTTACTCGCAATTTCATGCGCTTTGAGGTGCCGCTTAACCCAATACGCTATCTGCAATAGGAGCGACGTAAATTGAACAAATGTGATAGAATATCGCTGAATTCTTAAATTACCTATAATATAAAATGATCTAATCGGGTCACTGATTGCCCTACCCTAGAAGTTTAATAGTGCATTTTACGCGCCATTTCATGCGCCTTGAGATGCCGCTTAGAACAATACGCTATCGGAAATATGAGCGACGTAAATTGAACAAATGTGATAGAATTTCGCTGAATTCTTATATTAACAAAAATATAAATTGATCTAATCGGGTCTCTGTTTGCCTTATCCTAGAAGTTTAGTATTGCATTTTACTCGCCATTTCATGCGCTTTGAGATGCCGCTTAGCCCAATACGCTATCTGAAACAGGTGCGACGTAAATTGAACAAATGTGATAGAATTCCCCTGAATTATTTTATTAACCAGAATGTAAAATGATCTAATCTGGTCTCTGTTCGCCCTACCATAGAAGTCTTATAGTGCATTTCACTCGCCATTTCATGCGCTTTGAGATGCCGCTTAGCCCAATACGCTATCTGAAATAGGAGCGACCTAAATTGAACGAATGTGATAGAATTTTGCTGAATTCTTAAATTAACCATAATATAAAATGATCTAATCGGGTCTCTGCTTGCCCTACCCTAGAAGTTTAATAGTGCATTTTACTCGTCATTTCATGCGCTTTGAGATGCCGCTTAGCCTAATACGCTATCTGAAATAGGAGCGACGTAAATTGAACAAATGTGATACTATTTCCCTGAAATCTTATATTAAACAAAATATAAGATGATCTAATCGGGTCTCTGATTGCCCTATCATAGAAGTTTAGTAGTGCATTTTACTCGCCATTTCACGCGCTTTAAGTTGCCGCCTAGCCCAGTACGCTATCTGAAATAGGAGCGACGTAAGTTGAACAAATGTGATAGAATTTTGCTGAATTCTTAAATTAACCATAATATAAAATGATCTAATCGGGTCTCTGTTTGCCCTACCCTAGAAGTTTAATAGTGCATTTCACTCGTCATTTCATGCGCTTTGAGATGCCGCTTAGCCCAATAAGCTATCTGTAATAGGAGCGACGTAAATTTTACAAATGTGATAGAATTTCGTTGAATTCTTATATTAACCAAAATATAAAATGATCTAATCGGGTCTCTGTTTGCACTACCCTAGAAGTTTAATAGTGCATTCTACTCGCCATTTCATGCGCTTTGAGATGCCGCTTAGCCCAATACGCTATCTGAAATATGAGCGACGTAAATTGAACAAATGTGATAGAATATCCCTGAAATCTTATATTAAACAAAATATAAAATGATCTAATCGGGTCTGTGAATGCCCTATCATAGAAGCTTAATAGTGCATTTTACTCGCCATTCCACGCGGATTAAGATGCCGGCCAGCCCAGTACGCTATCTGAAATAGGAGCGACGTAATTTGAAGGAATGTGATAGAATTACGCTGAATTCTTATATTAACCGTAATATAAAATAAACTAATCGGGTCTCCGTTTGCCTTATCCTAGAAGTTTAATAGCGCATTTTACGCACCATTTCATGCGCTTTGAGGTGCCGCTTAACCCAATACGCTATCTGCAATAGGAGCGACGTAAATCGAACAAATGTGATAGAATATCGCTGAATTCTTAAATTAACTATAATATAAAATGATCTAATCTGGTCTCTGTTCGCCCTACCATAGAAGTCTTATAGTGCATTTCACTCGCCATTTCATGCGCTTTGAGGTGCCGCTTAGCCCAATACGCTATCTGAAATAGGAGCGACCTAAATTGAACGAATGTGATAGAATTTTGCTGAATTCTTAAATTAACCATAATATAAAATGATCTAATCGGGTCTCTGCTTGCCCTACCCTAGAAGTTTAATAGTGCATTTCACTCGTCATTTCATGCGCTTTGAGATGCCGCTTAGCCGAATACGCTATCTGGAATAGGAGCGACGTAAATTGAACAAATGTGATACTATTTCCCTGAAATCTTATATTAAACAAAATATAAAATGATCTAATCGGGTCTCTGTTTGCCCTACCCTAGGAGTTTAATAGTGCATTTTACTCGCCATTCCACGCGCTTTAAGATGCCGCCTAGCCCAGTACGCTATCTGAAATAGGAGCGACGTAAGTTGAACAAATGTGATAGAATTTTGCTGAATTCTTAAATTAACCATAATATAAAATGATCTAATCGGGTCTCTGTTTGCCCTACCCTAGAAGTTTAATAGGGCATTTTAGTCGCCATTTCATGCGCTTTGAGGTCCGTCTTAGCCCAATACGCTATCTGAAATAGGAGCGACGTAAATTGAACAAATGTGATAGAATTTCCCTGAAATCTTATATTAATCAAAATAGAAAATGATCTAATCGGGTCTCTGATTGCCCTATCATAGAAGATTAGTAGTGCATTTTACTCGCCATTCCATGCGCTTTGAGATGCCGCCTAGCCCAGTACGCTATCTGAAATAGGAGCGTCGTAACTTGAACAAATGTGATAGAATTACGCTGAATTCTTATATTAACAGTAATATAAAATGATCTAATCGGGTCTCTGTTTGCCTTATCCTAGAAGTTTAATAGCGCATTTTACTCGCCATTTCATGCGCTTTGAGATGCCGCTTAGCCCAATACGCTATCTGAAATGGGAGCGACGTAAATGTAACAAATGTGATAGAATTTCGCTGAATTCTTAAATTAACGATAATACAAAATGATCTCATCGGGTCACTGATTGCCCTATCATAGAAGTTTAATAGTGCATTTTACTCGCCATTCCACGCGCTTTAAGATGCCGGCCAGCCCAGTACGCTATCTGAAATAGGAGCGACGTAATTTGAAGAAATGTGATAGAATTACGCTGAATTCTTATATTAACAGTAATATAAAATGATCTAATCGGGTCTCTGTTTGCCTTATCCTAGAAGTTTAATAGCGCATTTTACTCGCCATTTCATGCGCTTTGAGATGCCGCTTAGCCCAATACGCTATCTGGAATGGGAGCGACGTAAATTGAACAAATGTGATAGAATTTTCGTGAATTCTTATATTAACCTTAATGTAAAATGATCCAATCGGGTCTCTGTTCGCCCTACCATAGAAGTATAATAGTGCATTTCACTCGCCATTTCATGCGCTTTGAGATGCCGCTTAGCACAATACGCTATCTGAAATAAGAGCGACGTAAGTTGAACAAATGTGATAGAATTACGCAGAATTCTTTTATTAACCATAATGTAAAATGATCTGCTCGGGTCTCTGTTCGCCCTAGCCTAGAAGTTTAGTAGTGCATTTTATTCGCCATTTCATGCGCTTTGAGATGCCGCTTAGCCCAATACGCTATCTGAAATTGGAGCGACGTAAATGGAACAAATGTGATAGAATTTCGCTGAATTCTTAAATTAACCATAATATAAAATGATCTAATCGGGTCTCTGATTGCCCTATCATAGAAGTTTAATAGTGCATTTTACTCGCCATTCCACGCGCTTTAAGATGCCGCCTAGCCCAGTACGCTATCTGAAATAGGAGCGACGTAAGATGAACAAATGTAATAGAATTACGCTGAATTCTTATATTAACCATAGTACAAAATGATCTAATCGGGTCTCTGTTTGCCCTACCCTAGAAGTTTAATAGTGCATTTTGCTCGCCATTTCATGCGCTTTGAGATGCCGCTTAGCCCAATACGCTATCTGAAGTAGGAGCGACGTAAATTGAACAAATATGATAGAGTTTCGCTGAATTCTTAAATTAACCATAATATAAAATGATCTTATCCGGTCTCTGTTTGCCCTACCCTAGAAGTTTAATAGTGCATTTCACTCGTCATTTCATGCGCCTTGAGATGCCGCTTAGCCCAATACTGCTATCTGAAATAGGAGCGACGTAAGATGAACAAATGTGATAGAATTTCGCTGAATTCTTAAATTAACGATAATATAAAATGATCTAATCGGGTCACTGCTTGCCCTATCATAGAAGTTTAATAGTGCATTTTACTCGCCATTCCACGCGCTTTAAGATGCCGGCCAGCCCAGTACGCTATCTGAAATAGGAGCGACGTAATTTGAATAAATGTGATAGAATTACGCTGAATTCTTATATTAACCGTAATATAAAATGATCTAATCGGGTCTCTGTTTGCCCTACCCTAGGAGTTTAATAGTGCATTTTACTCGCCATTTCATGCGCTTTGAGATGCCGCTTAGCCCAATACGCTATCTGAAATAGGAGCGACGTAAATTGAACGAATGTGATAGAATTTCGCTGAATTCTTAAATTAACTATTATATAATATGATCTCATCGGGTCACTGATTGCCCTACCCTAGAAGTTTAATAGTGCATTTTACTTGCCATTTCATGCGCTTTGAGATGCCGCTTAGCCCAATACGCTATCTGAAATATGAGCGACGTAAATTGAACAAATGTGATAGAATTTCGCTGAATTCTTATATTAACCATAATATAAAATGATCTAATCGGGTATCTGTTTGCCTTATCCTAGAAGTTTAATAGTGCATTATTCTCGCCATTTCATGCGCTTTGAGATGCCGCTTAGCCCAGTACGCTATCTGAAATAGGAGCGACGTAAGTTGAACAAATGTGATAGAATTACGCTGAATTCTTATATTAACCGTAATATAAAATGATCTAATCGGGTCTCTGATAGCCCTATCATAGAAGTTTAATAGTGCATTTTACCCGCCATTCCACGCGCTTTAAGATGCCGCCTAGCCCAGTACGCTATCTGAAATAGGAGCGACGTAAGTTGAACAAATGTGATAGAATTACGCTGAATTCTTATATTAACCGTAATATAAAATGAACGAATCGGGTCTCTGTTTGCCTTATCCTAGAAGTTTAATAGTGCATTTTACTCGCCATTTCATGCGCATTGAGATGCCGCTTAGCCCAATACGCTATCTGAAATATCAGCGACGTAAATTGAACAAATGTGATAGAATTTTTCTGAATTCTTAAATAAACCATAATATGAAATGATCTAATCGGGTCTCTGTTTGCCCTACCCTAGATGTTTAATAGTGTATTTTACTCGCCATTTCATGCGCTTTGAGATGGCGCTTAGCCCAATACGCTATCTGAAATAGGAGCCACGTAAATTGAACGAATGTGATAGAATTTCGCTGGCTTCTTATATTAACCAAAATATAAAATGATCTAGTCGGGTCTCTGATTGCCCTATCATAGAAGTTTAATAGTGCATTTTACTCGCCATTTCACGCGCTCTAAGATGCCGCCTAGCCCAGTACGCTATCTGAAATAGGAGCGACGTAAATTGAACAAATGCGATAGAATTACGCTGAATTCTTATATTAACCGTAATATAAAATGAACAAATCGGGTCTCCGTTTGCCTTATCCTAGAAGTTTAATAGCGCATTTTACGCGCCATTTCATGCGCTTTGAGATGCCGCTTAGCCCAATACGCTATCTGAAATATGAGCGACGCAAATTGAACAAATGTGATAGAATTTCGCTGAATTCTTATATTAACCGTAATATAAAATGATCTAATCGGGTCTCTGTTTGCTCTACCCTAGAAGTTTAATAGTGCATTTTACTCGCAATTTCATGCGCTTTGAGGTGCCGCTTAACCCAATACGCTATCTGCAATAGGAGCGACGTAAATTGAACAAATGTGATAGAATATCGCTGAATTCTTAAATTAACTATAATATAAAATGATCTAATCGGGTCACTGATTGCCCTACCCTAGAAGTTTAATAGTGCATTTTACGCGCCATTTCATGCGCCTTGAGATGCCGCTTAGAACAATACGCTATCGGAAATATGAGCGACATAAATTGAACAAATGTGATAGAATTTCGCTGAATTCTTATATTAACAAAAATATAAATTGATCTAATCGGGTCTCTGTTTGCCTTATCCTAGAAGTTTAGTATTGCATTTTACTCGCCATTTCATGCGCTTTGAGATGCCGCTTAGCCCAATACGCTATCTGAAACAGGTGCGACGTAAATTGAACAAATGTGATAGAATTCCCCTGAATTATTTTATTAACCAGAATGTAAAATGATCTAATCTGGTCTCTGTTCGCCCTACCATAGAAGTCTTATAGTGCATTTCACTCGCCATTTCATGCGCTTTGAGATGCCGCTTAGCCCAATACGCTATCTGAAATAGGAGCGACCTAAATTGAACGAATGTGATAGAATTTTGCTGAATTCTTAAATTAACCATAATATAAAATGATCTAATCGGGTCTCTGCTTGCCCTACCCTAGAAGTTTAATAGTGCATTTTACTCGTCATTTCATGCGCTTTGAGATGCCGCTTAGCCTAATACGCTATCTGAAATAGGAGCGACGTAAATTGAACAAATGTGATAGAATTTCCCTGAAATCTTATATTAAACAAAATATAAGATGATCTAATCGGGTCTCTGATTGCCCTATCATAGAAGTTTAGTAGTGCATTTTACTCGCCATTTCACGCGCTTTAAGTTGCCGCCTAGCCCAGTACGCTATCTGAAATAGGAGCGACGTAAGTTGAACAAATGTGATAGAATTTTGCTGAATTCTTAAATTAACCATAATATAAAATGATCTAATCGGGTCTCTGTTTGCCCTACCCTAGAAGTTTAATAGTGCATTTCACTCGTCATTTCATGCGCTTTGAGATGCCGCTAAGCCCAATAAGCTATATGTAATAGGAGCGACGTAAATTTTACAAATGTGATAGAATTTCGTTGAATTCTTATATTAACCAAAATATAAAATGATCTAATCGGGTCTCTGTTTGCACTACCCTAGAAGTTTAATAGTGCATTCTACTCGCCATTTCATGCGCTTTGTGATGCCGCTTAGCCCAATACGCTATCTGAAATATGAGCGACGTAAATTGAACAAATGTGATAGAATATCCCTGAAATCTTATATTAAACAAAATATAAAATGATCTAATCGGGTCTGTGAATGCCCTATCATAGAAGCTTAATAGTGCATTTTACTCGCCATTCCACGCGGATTAAGATGCCGGCCAGCCCAGTACGCTATCTGAAATAGGAGCGACGTAATTTGAAGGAATGTGATAGAATTACGCTGAATTCTTATATTAACCGTAATATAAAATAAACTAATCGGGTCTCCGTTTGCCTTATCCTAGAAGTTTAATAGCGCATTTTACGCACCATTTCATGCGCTTTGAGGTGCCGCTTAACCCAATACGCTATCTGCAATAGGAGCGACGTAAATCGAACAAATGTGATAGAATATCGCTGAATTCTTAAATTAACTATAATATAAAATGATCTAATCTGGTCTCTGTTCGCCCTACCATAGAAGTCTTATAGTGCATTTCACTCGCCATTTCATGCGCTTTGAGGTGCCGCTTAGCCCAATACGCTATCTGAAATAGGAGCGACCTAAATTGAACGAATGTGATAGAATTTTGCTGAATTCTTAAATTAACCATAATATAAAATGATCTAATCGGGTCTCTGCTTGCCCTACCCTAGAAGTTTAATAGTGCATTTCACTCGTCATTTCATGCGCTTTGAGATGCCGCTTAGCCGAATACGCTATCTGGAATAGGAGCGACGTAAATTGAACAAATGTGATACTATTTCCCTGAAATCTTATATTAAACAAAATATAAAATGATCTAATCGGGTCTCTGTTTGCCCTACCCTAGGAGTTTAATAGTGCATTTTACTCGCCATTCCACGCGCTTTAAGTTGCCGCCTAGCCCAGTACGCTATCTGAAATAGGAGCGACGTAAGTTGAACAAATGTGATAGAATTTTGCTGAATTCTTAAATTAACCATAATATAAAATGATCTAATCGGGTCTCTGTTTGCCCTACCCTAGAAGTTTAATAGGGCATTTTAGTCGCCATTTCATGCGCTTTGAGGTCCGTCTTAGCCCAATACGCTATCTGAAATAGGAGCGACGTAAATTGAACAAATGTGATAGAATTTCCCTGAAATCTTATATTAATCAAAATAGAAAATGATCTAATCGGGTCTCTGATTGCCCTATCATAGAAGATTAGTAGTGCATTTTACTCGCCATTCCATGCGCTTTGAGATGCCGCTTAGCCCAGTACGCTATCTGAAATAGGAGCGACGTAACTTGAACAAATGTGATAGAATTACGCTGAATTCTTATATTAACAGTAATATAAAATGATCTAATCGGGTCTCTGTTTGCCTTATCCTAGAAGTTTAATAGCGCATTTTACTCGCCATTTCATGCGCTTTGAGATGCCGCTTAGCCCAATACGCTATCTGGAATGGGAGCGACGTAAATGGAACAAATGTGATAGAATTTCGCTGAATTCTTAAATTAACGATAATACAAAATGATCTCATCGGGTCACTGATTGCCCTATCATAGAAGTTTAATAGTGCATTTTACTCGCCATTCCACGCGCTTTAAGATGCCGGCCAGCCCAGTACGCTATCTGAAATAGGAGCGACGTAATTTGAATAAATGTGATAGAATTACGCTGAATTCTTATATTAACAGTAATATAAAATGATCTAATCGGGTCTCTGTTTGCCTTATCCTAGAAGTTTAATAGCGCATTTTACTCGCCATTTCATGCACTTTGAGATGCCGCTTAGCCCAATACGCTATCTGGAATGGGAGCGACGTAAATTGAACAAATGTGATAGAATTTTCGTGAATTCTTATATTAACCTTAATGTAAAATGATCCAATCGGGTCTCTGTTCGCCCTACCATAGAAGTCTAATAGTGCATTTCACTCGCCATTTCATGCGCCTTGAGATGCCGCTTAGCACAATACGCTATCTGAAATAAGAGCGACGTAAGTTGAACAAATGTGATAGAATTACGCAGAATTCTTTTATTAACCATAATGTAAAATGATCTGCTCGGGTCTCTGTTCGCCCTAGCCTAGAAGTTTAGCAGTGCATTTTATTCGCCATTTCATGCGCTTTGAGATGCCGCTTAGCCCAATACGCTATCTGAAATTGGAGCGACGTAAATGGAACAAATGTGATAGAATTTCGCTGAATTCTTAAATTAACCATAATATAAAATGATCTAATCGGGTCTCTGATTGCCCTATCATAGAAGTTTAATAGTGCATTTTACTCGCCATTCCACGCGCTTTGAGATGCCGCCTAGCCCAGTACGCTATCTGAAATAGGAGCGACGTAAGATGAACAAATGTAATAGAATTACGCTGAATTCTTATATTAACCATAGTACAAAATGATCTAATCGGGTCTCTGTTTGCCCTACCCTAGAAGTTTAATAGTGCATTTTGCTCGCCATTTCATGCGCTTTGAGATGCCGCTTAGCCCAATACGCTATCTGAAGTAGGAGCGACGTAAATTGAACAAATATGATAGAGTTTCGCTGAATTCTTAAATTAACCATAATATAAAATGATCTTATCCGGTCTCTGTTTGCCCTACCCTAGAAGTTTAATAGTGCATTTCACTCGTCATTTCATGCGCTTTGAGATGCCGCTTAGCCGAATACGCTATCTGGAATAGGAGCGACGTAAATTGAACAAATGTGATACTATTTCCCTGAAATCTTATATTAAACAAAATATAAAATGATCTAATCGGGTCTCTGTTTGCCCTACCCTAGGAGTTTAATAGTGCATTTTACTCGCCATTCCACGCGCTTTAAGTTGCCGCCTAGCCCAGTACGCTATCTGAAATAGGAGCGACGTAAGTTGAACAAATGTGATAGAATTTTGCTGAATTCTTAAATTAACCATAATATAAAATGATCTAATCGGGTCTCTGTTTGCCCTACCCTAGAAGTTTAATAGGGCATTTTAGTCGCCATTTCATGCGCTTTGAGGTCCGTCTTAGCCCAATACGCTATCTGAAATAGGAGCGACGTAAATTGAACAAATGTGATAGAATTTCCCTGAAATCTTATATTAATCAAAATAGAAAATGATCTAATCGGGTCTCTGATTGCCCTATCATAGAAGATTAGTAGTGCATTTTACTCGCCATTCCATGCGCTTTGAGATGCCGCCTAGCCCAGTACGCTATCTGAAATAGGAGCGTCGTAACTTGAACAAATGTGATAGAATTACGCTGAATTCTTATATTAACAGTAATATAAAATGATCTAATCGGGTCTCTGTTTGCCTTATCCTAGAAGTTTAATAGCGCATTTTACTCGCCATTTCATGCGCTTTGAGATGCCGCTTAGCCCAATACGCTATCTGGAATGGGAGCGACGTAAATGTAACAAATGTGATAGAATTTCGCTGAATTCTTAAATTAACGATAATACAAAATGATCTCATCGGGTCACTGATTGCCCTATCATAGAAGTTTAATAGTGCATTTTACTCGCCATTCCACGCGCTTTAAGATGCCGGCCAGCCCAGTACGCTATCTGAAATAGGAGCGACGTAATTTGAATAAATGTGATAGAATTACGCTGAATTCTTATATTAACAGTAATATAAAATGATCTAATCGGGTCTCTGTTTGCCTTATCCTAGAAGTTTAATAGCGCATTTTACTCGCCATTTCATGCACTTTGAGATGCCGCTTAGCCCAATACGCTATCTGGAATGGGAGCGACGTAAATTGAACAAATGTGATAGAATTTTCGTGAATTCTTATATTAACCTTAATGTAAAATGATCCAATCGGGTCTCTGTTCGCCCTACCATAGAAGTCTAATAGTGCATTTCACTCGCCATTTCATGCGCCTTGAGATGCCGCTTAGCACAATACGCTATCTGAA
Source organism: Macropis europaea (assembly GCA_916610135.2). NCBI lineage: Eukaryota > Metazoa > Arthropoda > Insecta > Hymenoptera > Melittidae > Macropis > Macropis europaea. The sequence continues at coordinate 41,102,582 of OU744345.1, forward strand.
ATAAGAGCGACGTAAGTTGAACAAATGTGATAGAATTACGCAGAATTCTTTTATTAACCATAATGTAAAATGATCTGCTCGGGTCTCTGTTCGCCCTAGCCTAGAAGTTTAGTAGTGCATTTTATTCGCCATTTCATGCGCTTTGAGATGCCGCTTAGCCCAATACGCTATCTGAAATTGGAGCGACGTAAATGGAACAAATGTGATAGAATTTCGCTGAATTCTTAAATTAACCATAATATAAAATGATCTAATCGGGTCTCTGATTGCCCTATCATAGAAGTTTAATAGTGCATTTTACTCGCCATTCCACGCGCTTTAAGATGCCGCCTAGCCCAGTACGCTATCTGAAATAGGAGCGACGTAAGATGAACAAATGTGATAGAATTACGCTGAATTCTTATATTAACCATAGTACAAAATGATCTAATCGGGTCTCTGTTTGCCCTACCCTAGAAGTTTAATAGTGCATTTTGCTCGCCATTTCATGCGCTTTGAGATGCCGCTTAGCCCAATACGCTATCTGAAGTAGGAGCGACGTAAATTGAACAAATATGATAGAGTTTCGCTGAATTCTTAAATTAACCATAACATAAAATGATCTTATCCGGTCTCTGTTTGCCCTACCCTAGAAGTTTAATAGTGCATTTCACTCGTCATTTCATGCGCCTTGAGATGCCGCTTAGCCCAATACTGCTATCTGAAATAGGAGCGACGTAAGATGAACAAATGTGATAGAATTTCGCTGAATTCTTAAATTAACGATAATATAAAATGATCTAATCGGGTCACTGATTGCCCTATCATAGAAGTTTAATAGTGCATTTTACTCGCCATTCCACGCGCTTTAAGATGCCGGCCAGCCCAGTACGCTATCTGAAATAGGAGCGACGTAATTTGAATAAATGTGATAGAATTACGCTGAATTCTTATATTAACCGTAATATAAAATGATCTAATCGGGTCTCTGTTTGCCCTACCCTAGGAGTTTAATAGTGCATTTTACTCGCCATTTCATGCGCTTTGAGATGCCGCTTAGCCCAATACGCTATCTGAAATAGGAGCGACGTAAATTGAACGAATGTGATAGAATTTCGCTGAATTCTTAAATTAACTATTATATAATATGATCTCATCGGGTCACTGATTGCCCTACCCTAGAAGTTTAATAGTGCATTTTACTTGCCATTTCATGCGCTTTGAGATGCCGCTTAGCCCAATACGCTATCTGAAATATGAGCGACGTAAATTGAACAAATGTGATAGAATTTCGCTGAATTCTTATATTAACCATAATATAAAATGATCTAATCGGGTATCTGTTTGCCTTATCCTAGAAGTTTAATAGTGCATTATTCTCGCCATTTCATGCGCTTTGAGATGCCGCTTAGCCCAGTACGCTATCTGAAATAGGAGCGACGTAAGTTGAACGAATGTGATAGAATTACGCTGAATTCTTATATTAACCGTAATATAAAATGATCTAATCGGGTCTCTGATAGCCCTATCATAGAAGTTTAATAGTGCATTTTACCCGCCATTCCACGCGCTTTAAGATGCCGCCTAACCCAGTACGCTATCTGAAATAGGAGCGACGTACGTTGAACAAATGTGATAGAATTACGCTGAATTCTTATATTAACCGTAATATAAAATGAACGAATCGGGTCTCTGTTTGCCTTATCCTAGAAGTTTAATAGTGCATTTTACTCGCCATTTCATGCGCATTGAGATGCCGCTTAGCCCAATACGCTATCTGAAATATCAGCGACGTAAATTGAACAAATGTGATAGAATTTTTCTGAATTCTTAAATAAACCATAATATGAAATGATCTAATCGGGTCTCTGTTTGCCCTACCCTAGATGTTTAATAGTGTATTTTACTCGCCATTTCATGCGCTTTGAGATGGCGCTTAGCCCAATACGCTATCTGAAATAGGAGCCACGTAAATTGAACGAATGTGATAGAATTTCGCTGGCTTCTTATATTAACCAAAATATAAAATGATCTAGTCGGGTCTCTGATTGCCCTATCATAGAAGTTTAATAGTGCATTTTACTCGCCATTTCACGCGCTCTAAGATGCCGCCTAGCCCAGTACGCTATCTGAAATAGGAGCGACGTAAATTGAACAAATGCGATAGAATTACGCTGAATTCTTATATTAACCGTAATATAAAATGAACAAATCGGGTCTCCGTTTGCCTTATCCTAGAAGTTTAATAGCGCATTTTACGCGCCATTTCATGCGCTTTGAGATGCCGCTTAGCCCAATACGCTATCTGAAATATGAGCGACGCAAATTGAACAAATGTGATAGAATTTCGCTGAATTCTTATATTAACCGTAATATAAAATGATCTAATCGGGTCTCTGTTTGCTCTACCCTAGAAGTTTAATAGTGCATTTTACTCGCAATTTCATGCGCTTTGAGGTGCCGCTTAACCCAATACGCTATCTGCAATAGGAGCGACGTAAATTGAACAAATGTGATAGAATATCGCTGAATTCTTAAATTAACTATAATATAAAATGATCTAATCGGGTCACTGATTGCCCTACCCTAGAAGTTTAATAGTGCATTTTACGCGCCATTTCATGCGCCTTGAGATGCCGCTTAGAACAATACGCTATCGGAAATATGAGCGACGTAAATTGAACAAATGTGATAGAATTTCGCTGAATTCTTATATTAACAAAAATATAAATTGATCTAATCGGGTCTCTGTTTGCCTTATCCTAGAAGTTTAGTATTGCATTTTACTCGCCATTTCATGCGCTTTGAGATGCCGCTTAGCCCAATACGCTATCTGAAACAGGTGCGACGTAAATTGAACAAATGTGATAGAATTCCCCTGAATTATTTTATTAACCAGAATGTAAAATGATCTAATCTGGTCTCTGTTCGCCCTACCATAGAAGTCTTATAGTGCATTTCACTCGCCATTTCATGCGCTTTGAGATGCCGCTTAGCCCAATACGCTATCTGAAATAGGAGCGACCTAAATTGAACGAATGTGATAGAATTTTGCTGAATTCTTAAATTAACCATAATATAAAATGATCTAATCGGGTCTCTGCTTGCCCTACCCTAGAAGTTTAATAGTGCATTTTACTCGTCATTTCATGCGCTTTGAGATGCCGCTTAGCCTAATACGCTATCTGAAATAGGAGCGACGTAAATTGAACAAATGTGATACTATTTCCCTGAAATCTTATATTAAACAAAATATAAGATGATCTAATCGGGTCTCTGATTGCCCTATCATAGAAGTTTAGTAGTGCATTTTACTCGCCATTTCACGCGCTTTAAGTTGCCGCCTAGCCCAGTACGCTATCTGAAATAGGAGCGACGTAATTTGAAGGAATGTGATAGAATTACGCTGAATTCTTATATTAACCGTAATATAAAATAAACTAATCGGGTCTCCGTTTGCCTTATCCTAGAAGTTTAATAGCGCATTTTACGCACCATTTCATGCGCTTTGAGGTGCCGCTTAACCCAATACGCTATCTGCAATAGGAGCGACGTAAATCGAACAAATGTGATAGAATATCGCTGAATTCTTAAATTAACTATAATATAAAATGATCTAATCTGGTCTCTGTTCGCCCTACCATAGAAGTCTTATAGTGCATTTCACTCGCCATTTCATGCGCTTTGAGGTGCCGCTTAGCCCAATACGCTATCTGAAATAGGAGCGACCTAAATTGAACGAATGTGATAGAATTTTGCTGAATTCTTAAATTAACCATAATATAAAATGATCTAATCGGGTCTCTGCTTGCCCTACCCTAGAAGTTTAATAGTGCATTTCACTCGTCATTTCATGCGCTTTGAGATGCCGCTTAGCCGAATACGCTATCTGGAATAGGAGCGACGTAAATTGAACAAATGTGATACTATTTCCCTGAAATCTTATATTAAACAAAATATAAAATGATCTAATCGGGTCTCTGTTTGCCCTACCCTAGGAGTTTAATAGTGCATTTTACTCGCCATTCCACGCGCTTTAAGTTGCCGCCTAGCCCAGTACGCTATCTGAAATAGGAGCGACGTAAGTTGAACAAATGTGATAGAATTTTGCTGAATTCTTAAATTAACCATAATATAAAATGATCTAATCGGGTCTCTGTTTGCCCTACCCTAGAAGTTTAATAGGGCATTTTAGTCGCCATTTCATGCGCTTTGAGGTCCGTCTTAGCCCAATACGCTATCTGAAATAGGAGCGACGTAAATTGAACAAATGTGATAGAATTTCCCTGAAATCTTATATTAATCAAAATAGAAAATGATCTAATCGGGTCTCTGATTGCCCTATCATAGAAGATTAGTAGTGCATTTTACTCGCCATTCCATGCGCTTTGAGATGCCGCCTAGCCCAGTACGCTATCTGAAATAGGAGCGTCGTAACTTGAACAAATGTGATAGAATTACGCTGAATTCTTATATTAACAGTAATATAAAATGATCTAATCGGGTCTCTGTTTGCCTTATCCTAGAAGTTTAATAGCGCATTTTACTCGCCATTTCATGCGCTTTGAGATGCCGCTTAGCCCAATACGCTATCTGGAATGGGAGCGACGTAAATGGAACAAATGTGATAGAATTTCGCTGAATTCTTAAATTAACCATAATACAAAATGATCTCATCGGGTCACTGATTGCCCTATCATAGAAGTTTAATAGTGCATTTTACTCGCCATTCCACGCGCTTTAAGATGCCGGCCAGCCCAGTACGCTATCTGAAATAGGAGCGACGTAATTTGAATAAATGTGATAGAATTACGCTGAATTCTTATATTAACAGTAATATAAAATGATCTAATCGGGTCTCTGTTTGCCTTATCCTAGAAGTTTAATAGCGCATTTTACTCGCCATTTCATGCACTTTGAGATGCCGCTTAGCCCAATACGCTATCTGGAATGGGAGCGACGTAAATTGAACAAATGTGATAGAATTTTCGTGAATTCTTATATTAACCTTAATGTAAAATGATCCAATCGGGTCTCTGTTCGCCCTACCATAGAAGTCTAATAGTGCATTTCACTCGCCATTTCATGCGCCTTGAGATGCCGCTTAGCACAATACGCTATCTGAAATAAGAGCGACGTAAGTTGAACAAATGTGATAGAATTACGCAGAATTCTTTTATTAACCATAATGTAAAATGATCTGCTCGGGTCTCTGTTCGCCCTAGCCTAGAAGTTTAGTAGTGCATTTTATTCGCCATTTCATGCGCTTTGAGATGCCGCTTAGCCCAATACGCTATCTGAAATTGGAGCGACGTAAATGGAACAAATGTGATAGAATTTCGCTGAATTCTTAAATTAACCATAATATAAAATGATCTAATCGGGTCTCTGATTGCCCTATCATAGAAGTTTAATAGTGCATTTTACTCGCCATTCCACGCGCTTTAAGATGCCGCCTAGCCCAGTACGCTATCTGAAATAGGAGCGACGTAAGATGAACAAATGTAATAGAATTACGCTGAATTCTTATATTAACCATAGTACAAAATGATCTAATCGGGTCTCTGTTTGCCCTACCCTAGAAGTTTAATAGTGCATTTTGCTCGCCATTTCATGCGCTTTGAGATGCCGCTTAGCCCAATACGCTATCTGAAGTAGGAGCGACGTAAATTGAACAAATATGATAGAGTTTCGCTGAATTCTTAAATTAACCATAATATAAAATGATCTTATCCGGTCTCTGTTTGCCCTACCCTAGAAGTTTAATAGTGCATTTCACTCGTCATTTCATGCGCCTTGAGATGCCGCTTAGCCCAATACTGCTATCTGAAATAGGAGCGACGTAAGATGAACAAATGTGATAGAATTTCGCTGAATTCTTAAATTAACGATAATATAAAATGATCTAATCGGGTCACTGATTGCCCTATCATAGAAGTTTAATAGTGCATTTTACTCGCCATTCCACGCGCTTTAAGATGCCGGCCAGCCCAGTACGCTATCTGAAATAGGAGCGACGTAATTTGAATAAATGTGATAGAATTACGCTGAATTCTTATATTAACCGTAATATAAAATGATCTAATCGGGTCTCTGTTTGCCCTACCCTAGGAGTTTAATAGTGCATTTTACTCGCCATTTCATGCGCTTTGAGATGCCGCTTAGCCCAATACGCTATCTGAAATAGGAGCGACGTAAATTGAACGAATGTGATAGAATTTCGCTGAATTCTTAAATTAACTATTATATAATATGATCTCATCGGGTCACTGATTGCCCTACCCTAGAAGTTTAATAGTGCATTTTACTTGCCATTTCATGCGATTTGAGATGCCGCTTAGCCCAATACGCTATCTGAAATATGAGCGACGTAAATTGAACAAATGTGATAGAATTTCGCTGAATTCTTATATTAACCATAATATAAAATGATCTAATCGGGTATCTGTTTGCCTTATCCTAGAAGTTTAATAGTGCATTATTCTCGCCATTTCATGCGCTTTGAGATGCCGCTTAGCCCAGTACGCTATCTGAAATAGGAGCGACGTAAGTTGAACGAATGTGATAGAATTACGCTGAATTCTTATATTAACCGTAATATAAAATGATCTAATCGGGTCTCTGATAGCCCTATCATAGAAGTTTAATAGTGCATTTTACCCGCCATTCCACGCGCTTTAAGATGCCGCCTAACCCAGTACGCTATCTGAAATAGGAGCGACGTACGTTGAACAAATGTGATAGAATTACGCTGAATTCTTATATTAACCGTAATATAAAATGAACGAATCGGGTCTCTGTTTGCCTTATCCTAGAAGTTTAATAGTGCATTTTACTCGCCATTTCATGCGCATTGAGATGCCGCTTAGCCCAATACGCTATCTGAAATATCAGCGACGTAAATTGAACAAATGTGATAGAATTTTTCTGAATTCTTAAATAAACCATAATATGAAATGATCTAATCGGGTCTCTGTTTGCCCTACCCTAGATGTTTAATAGTGTATTTTACTCGCCATTTCATGCGCTTTGAGATGGCGCTTAGCCCAATACGCTATCTGAAATAGGAGCCACGTAAATTGAACGAATGTGATAGAATTTCGCTGGCTTCTTATATTAACCAAAATATAAAATGATCTAGTCGGGTCTCTGATAGCCCTATCATAGATGTTTAATAGTGCATTTTACTCGCCATTCCACGCGCTTTAAGATGCCGCCTAGCCCAGTACGCTATCTGAAATAGGAGCGACGTAAGTTGAACAAACGTGAAAGAGTTTCGCAGAATTCTTAAATTAATCATAATATAAAATGGTCTTATCGGGTCTCTGTTTGCCCTACCCTAGAAGTTTAATAGTGCATTTTACTCGCCATTTCATGCGCTTTGAGATGCCGCCCAGCCCAGTACGCTATCTGAAATAGGAGCGACGTAAGTTGAACAAATGTGATAGAATTACTCTGAATTATTATATTAACCGTAATATAAAATTATCTAATCGGGTCTCTGTTTGCCCTACCCTAGAAGTTTAATGGTGCACTTTGCTCGCCACTTCATGCGCTTTGAGATGGCCGTTAGCCCAATACGCTATCTGAAATAGGAGCGACGTAAGTTGAACAAATGTGATAGAATTACTCTGAATTATTATATTAACCGTAATATAAAATTATCTAATCGGGTCTCTGTTTGCCCTACCCTAGAAGTTTAATGGTGCACTTTGCTCGCCACTTCATGCGCTTTGAGATGGCCGTTAGCCCAATACGCTATCTGAAATAGGAGCGACGTAAATTGAACAAATGTGATAGAATTTCCCTGAATTCTTATATTAACCTTAATGTAAAATGATCTAATCGGGTCTTTGTTCGCCCTACCCCAGAAGTTAAATAGTGCATTTCACTCGTCATTTCATGCGCTTTGAGATGCCGCTTAGCCCAATAAGCTATCTGAAATAGGAGCGACGTAAATTGAACAAATGTGATAGACTTACGCTGAATTCTTATATTAACCTTATTATAAAATGATCTAATCGGGTCTCTGTTTGCCTTACCCTAGAAGATTAATAGTGCATTTTACTCGCCATTTCATGCGCTTTGAGATGCCGCTTAGCCCAATACGCTATCTGAAATAGGAGCGACGTAAATTGAACAATTGTGATAGAATTTCGCTGAATTCTTATATTAACCAAAATATAAAATGATCTAGTCGGGTCTCTGATTGCCCTATCATAGTAGTTTAATAGTGCATTTCACTCGTCATTTCATGCGCTTTAAGATGCCGCCTAGCCCAGTACGCTATCTGAAATATCAGCGACGTAAATTGAACAAATGTGAGAGACTTTCGCTGAATTCTTATATTAACCTTAATGTAAAGTGTTCTAATCGGGTCTCTGTTCGCCCTACCCTAGAAGATTAATAGTGCATTTTACTCGCCAATCCACGCGCTTTAAGATTCCGCCTAGCCCAGTACGCTATCTGAAATAGGAGCGACGTAAATTGAACAAATGTGATAGAATTTGGCTGAATTCTTAAATTAACCATAATATAAAATGATCTAATCGGGTCTCTGTTTGCCCTACCCTAGAAGTTTAATAGCGCATTTTACTCGCCATTTCATGCGCTTTGAGATGCCGCATAGCCCAATACGCTATCTGAAATAGGAGCGACGTAAATTGAACAAATGTGATAGAATTTCCTTGAATCCTTATATTAACCTTAATGTAAAATGATCTAATCGGGTCTCTGTTCGTCCTACCATAGAAGTCTAATGGTGCATTTCACTCGCCATTTCATGCGCTTTGAGATGCCGCTTAGCCGAATACGCTATCTGATATAGGAGCGACGTAAATTGAACAAATGTGATACTATTTCCATGAAATCTTATATTAAACAAAATATAAACTGATCTAATCGGGTCTCTGATTGCCCTATCATAGAAGTTTAGTAGTGCATTTTACTCGCCATTCCACGCGCTTTAAGTTGCCGCCTAGCCCAGTACGCTATCTGAAATAGGAGCGACGTAAGTTGAACAAATGTGATAGAATTTTGCTGAATTCTTAAATTAACCATAATATAAAATGATCTAATCGGGTCTCTGTTTGCCCTACCCTAGAAGTTTAATAGTGCATTTTAGTCGCCATTTCATGCGCTTTGAGATCCGGCTTAGCCCAATACGCTATCTGAAATAGGAGCGACGTAAATTGAACAAATGTGATAGAATTTCGCTGAATTCTTATATTAACCAAAATATAAAATGATCTAATCGGGTCTCTGTTTGCCCTACCCTAGAAGTTTAATCGTGCATTTTACACGCCATTTCATGCGCTTTGAGATGCCGCTTAGCCCAATACGCTATCTGAAATAGGAGCGACGTAAATTGAACAAATGTGATAGAATTTCGCTGAATTCTTAAATTAACCATAATATAAAATGATCTAATCGGGTCCCTGTTTGCCCTACCCTAGAAGTTTAATAGTGCATTTCACTCGTCATTTAATGCGCTTTGAGATGCCGCTTAGCCCAATACGCTATCTGAAATAGGAGCGACGTAAATTGAACAAATGTGATAGAATTTCGCTGAATTCTTATATTAACCAAAATATAAAATGATCTAATCGGGTCTCTGTTTGCCCTACCCTAGAAGTTTAATCGTGCATTTTACACGCCATTTCATGCGCTTTGAGATGCCGCTTAGCCCAATACGCTATCTGAAATAGGAGCGACGTAAATTGAACAAATGTGATAGAATTTTTCTGAATTCTTAAATAAACCATAATATGAAATGATCTAATCGGGTCTCTGTTTGCCCTACCCTAGAAGTTTCACAGTGCATTTTACTCGCCATTTCATGCGCTTTGAGATCCGGCATAGCCCAATACGCTATCTGAAATAGGAGCGACGTAAATTGAACAAATGTGATAGAATTTCGCTGAATTCTTATATTAACCAAAATATAAAATGATCTAATCGGGTCTCTGTTTGCCCTACCCTAGAAGTTTAATCGTGCATTTTACACGCCATTTCATGCGCTTTGAGATGCCGCTTAGCCCAATACGCTATCTGAAATAGGGGCGACGTAAATTGAACAAATGTGATAGAATTTCCGTGAATCCTTATATTAACCTTAATGTAAAATGATCTAATCGGGTCTCTGTTCGCCCTACCATAGAAGTCTAATGGTGCATTTCACTCGCCATTTCATGCGCTTTGAGATGCCGCTTAGCCGAATACGCTATCTGATATAGGAGCGACGTAAATTGAACAAATGTGATACTATTTCCCTGAAATCTTATATTAAACAAAATATAAACTGATCTAATCGGGTCTCTGATTGCCCTATCATAGAAGTTTAGTAGTGCATTTTACTCGCCATTCCACGCGCTTTAAGTTGCCGCCTAGCCCAGTACGCTATCTGAAATAGGAGCGACGTAGGTTGAACAAATGTGATAGAATTTTGCTGAATTCTTAAATTAACCATAATATAAAATGATCTAATCGGGTCTCTGTTTGCCCTACCCTAGAAGTTTAATAGTGCATTTTAATCGCCATTTCATGCGCTTTGAGATCCGGCTTAGCCCAATACGCTATCTGAAATAGGAGCGACGTAAATTGAACAAATGTGATAGAATTTCGCTGAATTCTTATATTAACCAAAATATAAAATGATCTAATCGGATCTCTGTTTGCCCTACCCTAGAAGTTTAATCGTGCATTTTACACGCCATTTCATGCGCTTTGAGATGCCGCTTAGCCCAATACGCTATCTGAAATAGGAGCGACGTAAATTGAACAAATGTGATAGAATTTCGCTGAATTCTTAAATTAACCATAATATAAAATGATCTAATCGGGTCCCTGTTTGCCCTACCCTAGAAGTTTAATAGTGCATTTCACTCGTCGTTTCATGCGCTTTGAGATGCCGCTTAGCCCAATACGCTATCTGAAATAGGAGCGACGTAAATTGAACAAATGTGATAGAATTTCGCTGAATTCTTATATTAACCAAAGTATAAAATGATCTAATCTGGTCTCTGATTGCCCTATCACAGAAGGTTAATAGTGCATTTTACTCGCCATTCCACGCGCTTTAAGATGCCGCCTAGCCCAGTACGCTGTCTGAAATAGAAGCGACGTAAATTGAACAAGTGTGATAGAATCTCGCTGAATACTTATATTAACCTTAATGTAAAATGATCTAATCGGGTCTCTGTTCGCCCTACCCTAGAAGTTTAATAGTGCATTTCACTCGTCATTTCATGCGCTTTGAGATGACGCTTAACCCAACACGCTATCTGAAATAGGAGCGACGTAAGTTGAACAAATGTGACAGAATTACGCTGCATTCTTATATTCACCTTAATGTAAAATGATCTCTTCGGGTCTCTGTTCACCCTACCCTAGATGTATAATAGTGCATTTCACTCGTCTTTCATGCGCTTTGAGATGCCGCTTAGCCCAATACGATATCTGAAATAGGAGCGACGTAAATTGAACAAATGTGATTGAATTTCCCTGAATTCTTATATTAACCAAAATATAAAATAATCTAATCGGGTCTCTGATTGCCCTATCATACCAGTTTAATAGTGCATTTTGCTCGCCATTTCACGCGCTCTAAGATGCCGCCTAGCCCAGTACGCTATCTGAAATAGGAGCGACGTAAATTGAACAAATGCGATAGAATTACGCTGAATTCTTATATTAACCGTAATATAAAATGAACAAATCGGGTCTCCGTTTGCCTTATCCTAGAAGTTTAATAGCGCATTTTACGCGCCATTTCATGCGCTTTGAGATGCCGCTTAGCCCAATACGCTATCTGAAATATGAGCGACGCAAATTGAACAAATGTGATAGAATTTCGCTGAATTCTTATATTAACCGTAATATAAAATGATCTAATCGGGTCTCTGTTTGCTCTACCCTAGAAGTTTAATAGTGCATTTTACTCGCAATTTCATGCGCTTTGAGGTGCCGCTTAACCCAATACGCTATCTGCAATAGGAGCGACGTAAATTGAACAAATGTGATAGAATATCGCTGAATTCTTAAATTAACTATAATATAAAATGATCTAATCGGGTCACTGATTGCCCTACCCTAGAAGTTTAATAGTGCATTTTACGCGCCATTTCATGCGCCTTGAGATGCCGCTTAGCCCAATACGCTATCGGAAATATGAGCGACGTAAATTGAACAAATGTGATAGAATTTCGCTGAATTCTTATATTAACAAAAATATAAATTGATCTAATCGGGTCTCTGTTTGCCTTATCCTAGAAGTTTAGTATTGCATTTTACTCGCAATTTCATGCGCTTTGAGATGCCGCTTAGCCCAATACGCTATCTGAAACAGGTGCGACGTAAATTGAACAAATGTGATAGAATTTCCCTGAATTATTTTATTAACCAGAATGTAAAATGATCTAATCTGGTCTCTGTTCGCCCTACCATAGAAGTCTTATAGTGCATTTCACTCGCCATTTCATGCGCTTTGAGATGCCGCTTAGCCCAATACGCTATCTGAAATAGGAGCGACCTAAATTGAACGAATGTGATAGAATTTTGCTGAATTCTTAAATTAACCATAATATAAAATGATCTAATCGGGTCTCTGTTTGCCCTACCCTAGAAGTTTAATAGTGCATTTCACTCGTCATTTCATGCGCTTTGAGATGCCGCTAAGCCCAATAAGCTATCTGTAATAGGAGCGACGTAAATTTTACAAATGTGATAGAATTTTGTTGAATTCTTATATTAACCAAAATATAAAATGATCTAATCGGGTCTCTGTTTGCACTACCCTAGAAGTTTAATAGTGCATTCTACTCGCCATTTCATGCGCTTTGAGATGCCGCTTAGCCCAATACGCTATCTGAAATATGAGCGACGTAAATTGAACAAATGTGATAGAATTTCCCTGAAATCTTATATTAAACAAAATATAAAATGATCTAATCGGGTCTGTGAATGCCCTATCATAGAAGTTTAATAGTGCATTTTACTCGCCATTCCACGCGCTTTAAGATGCCGGCCAGCCCAGTACGCTATCTGAAATAGGAGCGACGTAATTTGAAGAAATGTGATAGAATTACGCTGAATTCTTATATTAACCGTAATATAAAATGATCTAATCGGGTCTCTGTTTGCCCTACCCTAGAAGTTTAATAGTCCATTTTATTCGCCATTTCATGCGCTTTGAGATGCCGGTTAGCCCAATACGCTAACTGAAATAGGAGCGACGTAAATAGAACGAATGTGATAGGATTTCCCTGAAATCTTATATTAAACAAAATATAAAATGATCTAATCGGGTCTCTGTTTGCCCTACCCTAGAAGTTTAATAGTGCATTTTACTCGCCATTTCATGCGCTTTGAGATGCCGCGTAACCCAATACGCTATCTGAAATAGGAGCAACGAAAGTTGAACAAATGTGATAGAATTACGCTGCATTCTTATATTAACCGTAATATAAAGTGATCTAACCGGGTATCTGTTTGCCTTATCCTAGAAGTTTAATAGTGCATTATACTCGCCATTTCATGCGCTTCGAGATGCCGCTTAGCTCAATACGCTATCTGAAATAGGAGCGACGAAAGTTGAACAAATGTGATAGAATTTCGCTGAATTATTTTATTAACCAGAATGTAAAATGATCTAATCTGGTCTCTGTTCGCCCTACCATAGAAGTCTTATAGTGCATTTCACTCGCCATTTCATGCGCTTTGAGATGCCGCTTAGCCCAATACGCTATCTGAAATAGGAGCGACCTAAATTGAACGAATGTGATAGAATTTTGCTGAATTCTTAAATTAACCATAATATAAAATGATCTAATCGGGTCTCCGTTTGCCCTACCCTAGAAGTTTAATTGTCCATTTTATTCGCCATTTCATGCGCTTTGAGATGCCGCTTAGCCCAATACGCTATCTGAAATATGAGCGACGTAAATTGAACAAATGTGATAGAATTTCCCTGAAATCTTATATTAAACAAAATATAAAATGATCTAATCGGGTCTGTGAATGCCCTATCATAGAAGCTTCATAGTGCATTTTACTCGCCATTCCACGCGGATTAAGATGCCGGCCAGCCCAGTACGCTATCTGAAATAGGAGCGACGTAATTTGAAGAAATGTGATAGAATTACGCTGAATTATTATATTAACCGTAATATTAAATGAACTAATCGGGTCTCCGTTTGCCTTATCCTAGAAGTTTAATAGCGCATTTTACGCGCCATTTCATGCGCTTTGAGATGCCGCTTAGCCCAATACGCTATCTGAAATATGAGCGACGCAAATTGAACAAATGTGATAGAATTTCGCTGAATTCTTATATTAACCATAATATAAAATGATCTAATCGGGTCTCTGTTTGCTCTACCCTAGAAGTTTAATAGTGCATTTTACTCGCCATTTCATGCGCTTTGAGGTGCCGCTTAACCCAATACGCTATCTGAAATAGGAGCAACGAAAGTTGAACAAATGTGATAGAATTTCGCTGAATTATTTTATTAACCAGAATGTAAAATGATCTAATCGGGTCTCTGTTCGCCCTAGCCTAGAAGTTTAATAGTGCATTTTATTCGCCATTTCATGCGCTTTGAGATGCCGCGTAGCCCAATACGCTATCTGAAATAGGAGCGACGTAAATTGAACAAATGTGATAGAATTTCCCTGAATTCTTATATTAACCTTAATGTAAAATGATCTAATCGGGTCTCTGTTCGCCCTACCCTAGAAGTTTAATAGTGCATTTCACTCGTCATTTCATGCGCTTTCAGTTGCCGCTTAGCCCAATACGCTATCTGAAATAGGAGCGACGTAAATTGATCAAATGTGATAGAATTTCCCAGAAATCTTATATTAAACAAAATATAAAATGATCTAATCGGGTCTCTGATTGCCCTATCATAGAAGTTTAGTAGTGCATTTTACTCGCCATTCCACGCGCTTTAAGATGCCGCCTAGCCCAGTACGCTATCTGAAATAGGAGCGACGTAACTTGAACGAATGAGATAGAATTACGCTGCATTCTTATATTAACCGTAATATAAAATGATCCAATCGGGTCTCTGTTCGCCCTATCATAGAAGTTTAATAGTGCATTTTACTCGCCATTCCACGCGCTTTAAGATGCCGGCCAGCCCAGTACGCTATCTGAAATAGGAGCGACGTAATTTGAATAAATGTGATAGAATTACGCTGAATTCTTATATTAACCGTAATATAAAATGATCTAATCGGGTCTCTGTTTGCCCTACCCTAGGAGTTTAATAGTGCATTTTACTCGCCATTTCATGCGCTTTGAGATGCCGCTTAGCCCAATACGCTATCTGAAATAGGAGCGACGTAAATTGAACGAATGTGATAGAATTTCGCTGAATTCTTAAATTAACTATTATATAAAATGATCTAATCGGGTCTCTGTTTGCCCTACCCTAGAAGTTTAATAGTGCATTTTGCTCGCCATTCCATGCGCTTTGAGATGCCGCTTAGCCCAATACGCTATCTGAAATAGGAGCGACGTAAATTGAACAAATGTGATAGAATTTCCGTGAATCCTTATATTAACCTTAATGTAAAATGATCTAATCGCGTCTCTGTTCGCCCTACCCTAGAAGTTTAATAGTGCATTTCACTCGCAATTTCATGCGCTTTGAGATGGCGCTTAGACCAATACGCTATCTGAAATAGGAGCGACGTAAATTGAACAAATGTGATAGAATTTCCCTGAATTCTTATATTAACCTCAATGTAAAATGATCTAATCGGGCCTTCGTTCGCCCTACCCTAGAAGTTTAGCAGTGCATTTTACTCGCCATTTCATGCGCTTTGAGATGTCGCTTAGCCCAGTACGCTATCTGAAATAGGAGCGACGTAAGTTGAACGAATGTGATAGAATTACGCTGAATTCTTATATTAACCGTAATATAAAATGATCTAATCGGGTCTCTGTTTGCCTTATCCTAGAAGTTTAATAGTGCATTTTACTCGCCATTTCATGCGCATTGAGATGCCGCTTAGCCCAATACGCTATCTGAAATATCAGCGACGTAAATTGAACAAATGTGAGAGACTTTCGCTGAATTCTTATATTAACCTTAATGTAAAGTGTTCTAATCGGGTCTCTGTTCGCCCTACCCTAGAAGATTAATAGTGCATTTTACTCGCCAATCCACGCGCTTTAAGATTCCGCCTAGCCCAGTACGCTATCTGAAATAGGAGCGACGTAAATTGAACAAATGTGATAGAATTTGGCTGAATTCTTAAATTAACCATAATATAAAATGATCTAATCGGGTCTCTGTTTGACCTACCCTAGAAGTTTAATAGTGCATTTTACTCGCCATTTCATGCGCTTTGAGATGCCGCATAGCCCAATACGCTATCTGAAATAGGAGCGACATAAATTGAACAAATGTGATAGAATTTACGTGAATCCTTATATTAACCTTAATGTAAAATGATCTAATCGGGTCTCTGTTCGCCCTACCATAGAAGTCTAATGGTGCATTTCACTCGCCATTTCATGCGCTTTGAGATGCCGCTTAGCCGAATACGCTATCTGATATAGGAGCGACGTAAATTGAACAAATGTGATACTATTTCCCTGAAATCTTATATTAAACAAAATATAAACTGATCTAATCGGGTCTCTGATTGCCCTATCATAGAAGTTTAGTAGTGCATTTTACTCGCCATTCCACGCGCTTTAAGTTGCCGCCTAGCCCAGTACGCTATCTGAAATAGGAGCGACGTAAGTTGAACAAATGTGATAGAATTTTGCTGAATTCTTAAATTAACCATAATATAAAATGATCTAATCGGGTCTCTGTTTGCCCTACCCTAGAAGTTTAATAGTGCATTTTAGTCGCCATTTCATGCGCTTTGAGATCCGGCTTAGCCCAATACGCTATCTGAAATAGGAGCGACGTAAATTGAACAAATGTGATAGAATTTCGCTGAATTCTTATATTAACCAAAATATAAAATGATCTAATCGGGTCTCTGTTTGCCGTACCCTAGAAGTTTAATCGTGCATTTTACACGCCATTTCATCCGCTTTGAGATGCCGCTTAGCCCAATACGCTATCTGAAATAGGAGCGGCGTAAATTGAACAAATGTGATAGAATTTCGCTGAATTCTTAAATTAACCATAATATAAAATGATCTAATCGGGTCCCTGTTTGCCCTACCCTAGAAGTTTAATAGTGCATTTCACTCGTCATTTCATGCGCTTTGAGATGCCGCTTAGCCCAATACGCTATCTGAAATAGGAGCGACGTAAATTGAACAAATGTGATAGAATTTCGCTGAATTCTTATATTAACAAAAATATAAAATGATCTAATCGGGTCTCTGTTTGCCCTACCCTAGAAGTTTAATCGTGCATTTTACACGCCATTTCATGCGCTTTGAGATGCCGCTTAGCCCAATACGCTATCTGAAATAGGAGCGACGTAAATTGAACAAATGTGATAGAATTTTTCTGAATTCTTAAATAAACCATAATATGAAATGATCTAATCGGGTCTCTGTTTGCCCTACCCTAGAAGTTTCACAGTGCATTTCACTCGTCATTTCATGCGCTTTGAGATGCCGCTTAGCCCAATGCGCTATCTGAAATAGGAGCGACGTAAATTGAACAAATGTGATAGAATTTCGCTGAATTCTTATATTAACCAAAGTATAAAATGATCTAATCTGGTCTCTGATTGCCCTATCACAGAAGGTTAATAGTGCATTTTACTCGCCATTCCACGCGCTTTAAGATGCCGCCTAGCCCAGTACGCTGTCTGAAATAGAAGCGACGTAAATTGAACAAGTGTGATAGAATCTCGCTGAATACTTATATTAACCTTAATGTAAAATGATGTAATCGGGTCTCTGTTCGCCCTACCCTAGAAGTTTAATAGTGCATTTCACTCGTCATTTCATGCGCTTTGAGATGACGCTTACCCCAACACGCTATCTGAAATAGGAGCGACGTATGTTGAACAAATGTGACAGAATTACGCTGCATTCTTATATTCACCTTAATGTAAAATGATCTCTTCGGGTCTCTGTTCACCCTACCCTAGATGTATAATAGTGCATTTCACTCGTCATTTCATGCGCTTTGAGATGCCGCTTAGCCCAATACGATATCTGAAATAGGAGCGACGTAAATTGAACAAATGTGATAGAATTTCCCTGAATTCTTATATTAACCAAAATATAAAATAATCTAATCGGGTCTCTGATTGCCCTATCATAGAAGTTTAATAGTGCATTTTACTCGCCATTTCACGCGCTCCAAGATGCCGCCTAGCCCAGTACGCTATCTGAAATAGGAGCGACGTAAATTGAACAAATGCGATAGAATTACGCTGAATTCTTATATTAACCGTAATATAAAATGAACTAATCGGGTCTCCGTTTGCCTTATCCTAGAAGTTTAATAGCGCATTTTACGCGCCATTTCATGCGCTTTGAGATGCCGCTTAGCCCAATACGCTATCTGAAATATGAGCGACGCAAATTGAACAAATGTGATAGAATTTCGCTGAATTCTTATATTAACCATAATATAAAATGATCTAATCGGGTCTCTGTTTGCTCTACCCTAGAAGTTTAATAGTGCATTTTACTCGCAATTTCATGCGCTTTGAGGTGCCGCTTAACCCAATACGCTATCTGCAATAGGAGCGACGTAAATTGAACAAATGTGATAGAATATCGCTGAATTCTTAAATTAACTATAATATAAAATGATCTAATCGGGTCACTGATTGCCCTACCCTAGAACTTTAATAGTGCATTTTACGCGCCATTTCATGCGCTTTGAGATGCCGCTTAGCCCAATACGCTATCGGAAATATGAGCGACGTAAATTGAACAAATGTGATAGAATTTCGCTGAATTCTTATATTAACAAAAATATAAAATGATCTAATCGGGTCTCTGTTTGCCTTATCCTAGAAGTTTAGTATTGCTTTTTACTCGCCATTTCATGCGCTTTGAGATGCCGCTTAGCCCAATACGCTATCTGAAACAGGTGCGACGTAAATTGAACAAATGTGATAGAATTTCGCTGAATTCTTAAATTAACTATAATATAAAATGATCTAATCGGGTCACTGATTGCCCTATCATAGAAGTTTAATAGTGCATTTTACTCGCCATTCCACGCGCTTTAAGATGCCGGCCAGCCCAGTACGCTATCTGAAATAGGAGCGACGTAATTTGAAGAAATGTGATAGAATTTCGCTGAATTATTTTATTAACCAGAATGTAAAATGATCTAATCGGGTCTCTGTTCGCCCTAGCCTAGAAGTTTAATAGTGCATTTTATTCGCCATTTCATGCGCTTTGAGATGCCGCGTAGCTCAATACGCTATCTGAAATAGGAGCGACGTAAATTGAACAAATGTGATAGAATTTCGCTGAATTCTTAAATTAACTATAATATAAAATAATCTAATCGGGTCACTGATTGCCCTATCCCAGAAGTTTAATAGTGCATTTTACTTGCCATTTCATGCGCTTTGAAATGCCGCTTTGCCCAATACGCTATCTGAAATATGAGCGACGTAAATTGAACAAATGTGATAGAATTTCGCTGAATCCTTATATTAACCATAATATAAAATGATCTAATCGGGTATCTGTTTGTCTTATCCTAGAAGTTTAATAGTGCATTATACTCACCATTTCATGCGCTTCGAGATGCCGCTTAACCCAACACGCTATCTGCAATAGGAGCGACGTAAATTGAACAAACGTGATCGAATTTTGCTGAATTCTTAAATTAACCATAGTACAAAATGATCTAATCGGGTCTCTGTTTGCCCTACCCTAGAAGTTTAATAGTGCATTTTGCTCGCCATTTCATGCGCTTTGAGATGCCGCTTAGCCCACTACGCTATCTGAAATAGGAGCGACGTAAATTGAACAAATGTGATAGAATATCGCTGAATTCTTAAATTAACTGTAATATAAAATGATCTAATCGGGTCACTGATTGCCCTACCCTAGAAGTTTAATAGTGCATTTTACTCGCCATTTCATGCGCTTTCAGATGCCGCTTAGCCCAATACGCTATGGGAAACATGAGCGACGTAAATTGAACAAATGTGATAGAATTTCGCTGAATTCATATATTAACAAAAATATAAAATGATCTAATCGGGTCTCTGTTTGCCCTACCCTAGAAGTTTAATAGTGCATTTTGCTCGCCATTTCATGCGCTTTGAGATGCCGCTTAGCCCAATACGCTATCTGAAATAGGAGCGACGTAAATTGAACAAATGTGATAGAATTTCGCTGAATTCGTAAATTAACTATAATATAAAATGATCTAATCGGGTCACTGATTGCCCTATCATAGAAGTTTAATAGTGCATTTTACTCGCCATTCCACGCGCTTTAAGATGCCGGCCAGCCCAGTACGCTATCTGAAATAGGAGCGACGTAAATTGAACAAATGTGATAGAATTTCGCTGAATTCTTATATTAACCAAAATATAAAATGATCTAATCGGGTCTCTGTTTGCCCTACCCTAGAAGTTTAATCGTGCATTTTACACGCCATTTCATGCGCTTTGAGATGCCGCTTAGCCCAATACGCTATCTGAAATAGGAGCGACGTAAATTGAACAAATGTGATAGAATTTCGCTGAATTCTTAAATTAACCATAACATAAAATGATCTAATCGGGTCCCTGTTTGCCCTACCCTAGAAGTTTAATAGTGCATTTCACTCGTCATTTCATGCGCTTTGAGATGCCGCTTAGCCCAATACGCTATCTGAAATAGGAGCGACGTAAATTGAACAAATGTGATAGAATTTCGCTGAATTCTTATATTAACCAAAGTATAAAATGATCTAATCTGGTCTCTGATTGCCCTATCACAGAAGGTTAATAGTGCATTTTACTCGCCATTCCACGCGCTTTAAGATGCCGCCTAGCCCAGTACGCTGTCTGAAATAGAAGCGACGTAAATTGAACAAGTGTGATAGAATCTCGCTGAATACTTATATTAACCTTAATGTAAAATGATCTAATCGGGTCTCTGTTCGCCCTACCCTAGAAGTTTAATAGTGCATTTCACTCGTCATTTCATGCGCTTTGAGATGACGCTTAACCCAACACGCTATCTGAAATAGGAGCGACGTAAGTTGAACAAATGTGACAGAATTTCGCTGCATTCTTATATTCACCTTAATGTAAAATGATCTCTTCGGGTCTCTGTTCACCCTACCCTAGATGTATAATAGTGCATTTCACTCGTCATTTCATGCGCTTTGAGATGCCGCTTAGCCCAATACGATATCTGAAATAGGAGCGACGTAAATTGAACAAATGTGATTGAATTTCCCTGAATTCTTATATTAACCAAAATATAAAATAATCTAATCGGGTCTCTGATTGCCCTATCATAGAAGTTTAATAGTGCATTTTACTCGCCATTTCACGCGCTCTAAGATGCCGCCTAGCCCAGTACGCTATCTGAAATAGGAGCGACGTAAATTGAACAAATGCGATAGAATTACGCTGAATTCTTATATTAACCGTAATATAAAATGAACAAATCGGGTCTCCGTTTGCCTTATCCTAGAAGTTTAATAGCGCATTTTACGCGCCATTTCATGCGCTTTGAGATGCCGCTTAGCCCAATACGCTATCTGAAATATGAGCGACGCAAATTGAACAAATGTGATAGAATTTCGCTGAATTCTTATATTAACCGTAATATAAAATGATCTAATCGGGTCTCTGTTTGCTCTACCCTAGAAGTTTAATAGTGCATTTTACTCGCAATTTCATGCGCTTTGAGGTGCCGCTTAACCCAATACGCTATCTGCAATAGGAGCGACGTAAATTGAACAAATGTGATAGAATATCGCTGAATTCTTAAATTAACTATAATATAAAATGATCTAATCGGGTCACTGATTGCCCTACCCTAGAAGTTTAATAGTGCATTTTACGCGCCATTTCATGCGCCTTGAGATGCCGCTTAGCCCAATACGCTATCGGAAATATGAGCGACGTAAATTGAACAAATGTGATAGAATTTCGCTGAATTCTTATATTAACAAAAATATAAATTGATCTAATCGGGTCTCTGTTTGCCTTATCCTAGAAGTTTAGTATTGCATTTTACTCGCAATTTCATGCGCTTTGAGATGCCGCTTAGCCCAATACGCTATCTGAAACAGGTGCGACGTAAATTGAACAAATGTGATAGAATTTCCCTGAATTCTTAAATTAACCATAATATAAAATGATCTAATCGGGTCTCTGCTTGCCCTACCCTAGAAGTTTAATAGTGCATTTTACTCGTCATTTCATGCGCTTTGAGATGCCGCTTAGCCTAATACGCTATCTGAAATAGGAGCGACGTAAATTGAACGAATGTGATACTATTTCCCTGAAATCTTATATTAAACAAAATATAAGATGATCTAATCGGGTCTCTGATTGCCCTATCATAGAAGTTTAGTAGTGCATTTTACTCGCCATTTCACGCGCTTTAAGTTGCCGCCTAGCCCAGTACGCTATCTGAAATAGGAGCGACGTAAGTTGAACAAATGTGATAGAATTTTGCTGAATTCTTAAATTAACCATAATATAAAATGATCTAATCGGGTCTCTGTTTGCCCTACCCTAGAAGTTTAATAGTGCATTTCACTCGTCATTTCATGCGCTTTGAGATGCCGCTAAGCCCAATAAGCTATCTGTAATAGGAGCGACGTAAATTTTACAAATGTGATAGAATTTCGTTGAATTCTTATATTAACCAAAATATAAAATGATCTAATCGGGTCTCTGTTTGCACTACCCTAGAAGTTTAATAGTGCATTCTACTCGCCATTTCATGCGCTTTGAGATGCCGCTTAGCCCAATACGCTATCTGAAATATGAGCGACGTAAATTGAACAAATGTGATAGAATTTCCCTGAAATCTTATATTAAACAAAATATAAAATGATCTAATCGGGTCTGTGAATGCCCTATCATAGAAGCTTAATAGTGCATTTTACTCGCCATTCCACGCGGATTAAGATGCCGGCCAGCCCAGTACGCTATCTGAAATAGGAGCGACGTAATTTGAAGGAATGTGATAGAATTACGCTGAATTCTTATATTAACCGTAATATAAAATGAACTAATCGGGTCTCCGTTTGCCTTATCCTAGAAGTTTAATAGCGCATTTTACGCACCATTTCATGCGCTTTGAGGTGCCGCTTAACCCAATACGCTATCTGCAATAGGAGCGACGTAAATCGAACAAATGTGATAGAATATCGCTGAATTCTTAAATTAACTATAATATAAAATGATCTAATCGGGTCACTGATTGCCCTACCCTAGAAGTTTAATAGTGCATTTTACTCGCCATTTCATGCGCTTTGAGATGCCGCTTAGCCCAATACGCTATCGGAAATATGAGCGACGTAAATTGAACAAATGTGATAGAATTTCGCTGAATACTTATATTAACAAAAATATAAAATGATCTAATCGGGTCTTTGTTTGCCTTATCCTAGAAGTTTAGTATTGCATTTTACTCGCCATTTCATGCGCTGTGAGATGCCGCTTAGCCCAATACGCTATCTGAAACAGGTGCGACGTAAATTGAACAAATGTGATAGAATTTCGCTGAATTCTTAAATTAACTATAATATAAAATGATCTAATCGGGTCACTGATTGCCCTATCATAGAAGTTTAATAGTGCATTTTACTCGCCATTCCACGCGCTTTAAGATGCCGACCAGCCCAGTACGCTATCTGAAATAGGAGCGACGTAATTTGAAGAAATGTGATAGAATTACGCTGAATTCTTATATTAACCGTAATATAAAATGATCTAATCGGGTCTCTGTTTGCCCTACCCTAGAAGTTTAATAGTCCATTTTATTCGCCATTTCATGCGCTTTGAGATGCCGGTTAGCCCAATACGCTAACTGAAATAGGAGCGACGTAAATAGAACGAATGTGATAGGATTTCCCTGAAATCTTATATTAAACAAAATATAAAATGATCTAATCGGGTCTCTGTTTGCCCTACCCTAGAAGTTTAATAGTGCATTTTACTCTCCATTTCATGCGCTTTGAGATGCCGCGTAACCCAATACGCTATCTGAAATAGGAGCAACGAAAGTTGAACAAATGTGATAGAATTACGCTGCATTCTTATATTAACCGTAATATAAAGTGATCTAACCGGGTATCTGTTTGCCTTATCCTAGAAGTTTAATAGTGCATTATACTCGCCATTTCATGCGCTTCGAGATGCCGCTTAGCTCAATACGCTATCTGAAATTGGAGCGATATAAGTGGACCAAATGTGATAGAATTTCGCTGAATTATTTTATTAACCAGAATGTAAAATGATCTAATCTGGTCTCTGTTCGCCCTACCATAGAAGTCTTATAGTGCATTTCACTCGCCATTTCATGCGCTTTGAGATGCCGCTTAGCCCAATACGCTATCTGAAATAGGAGCGACCTAAATTGAACGAATGTGATAGAATTTTGCTGAATTCTTAAATTAACCATAATATAAAATGATCTAATCGGGTCTCTGCTTGCCCTACCCTAGAAGTTTAATAGTGTATTTTACTCGTCATTTCATGCGCTTTGAGATGCCGCTTTGCCCAATACGCTATCTGAAATAGGAGCGACGTAAATTGAACGAATGTGATAGAATTTCGCTCAATTCTTAAATTAACCATAATATAAACTGATCTAATCGGGTCTCTGTTTGCCCTACCCTAGAACTTTAATAGTGCATTTTACTCGTCATTTCATGCGCTTTGAGTTGCCGCTTAGCCTAATACGCTATCTGAAATTGGAGCGATATAAGTGGACCAAATGTGATAGAATTTCGCTGAATTCTTTTATTAACCATAATGTAAAATGATCTAATCGGATCTCTGTTCGCCCGAGCCTAGAACTTTAATAGTGCATTTTATTCGCCATTTCATACGCTTTGAGATGCCGCTTTTCCCAATACGCTATCTGAAATAGGAGCGACGTAAATTGAACAAATGTGATAGAATTTCACTGAATTCTTATATTAACCAAAATATAAAATGATCTAATCGGGTCTCTGATTGCCCTAGCATAGAAGATTAATAGTGCATTTTACTCGCCATTCCGAGCGCTTTAAGATGCCGCATAGCCCAATACGGTATCTGAAATAGGAGCGACGTAAATTGAACAAATGTGATAGAATTTCGCTGAATTCTTAAATTAACTATAATATAAAATGATCTAATCGGGTCACTGATTGCCCTATCCCAGAAGTTTAATAGTGCATTTTACTTGCCATTTCATGCGCTTTGAAATGCCGCTTTGCCCAATACGCTATCTGAAATATGAGCGACGTAAATTGAACAAATGTGATAGAATTTCGCTGAATCCTTATATTAACCATAATATAAAATGATCTAATCGGGTATCTGTTTGTCTTATCCTAGAAGTTTAATAGTGCATTATACTCACCATTTCATGCGCTTCGAGATGCCGCTTAACCCAACACGCTATCTGCAATAGGAGCGACGTAAATTGAACAAACGTGATCGAATTTTGCTGAATTCTTAAATTAACCATAGTACAAAATGATCTAATCGGGTCTCTGTTTGCCCTACCCTAGATGTTTAATAGTGCATTTTGCTCGCCATTTCATGCGCTTTGAGATGCCGCTTAGCCCACTACGCTATCTGAAATAGGAGCGACGTAAATTGAACAAATGTGATAGAATATCGCTGAATTCTTAAATTAACTGTAATATAAAATGATCTAATCGGGTCACTGATTGCCCTACCCTAGAAGTTTAATAGTGCATTTTACTCGCCATTTCATGCGCTTTCAGATGCCGCTTAGCCCAATACGCTATGGGAAACATGAGCGACGTAAATTGAACAAATGTGATAGAATTTCGCTGAATTCATATATTAACAAAAATATAAAATGATCTAATCGGGTCTCTGTTTGCCCTACCCTAGAAGTTTAATAGTGCATTTTGCTCGCCATTTCATGCGCTTTGAGATGCCGCTTAGCCCAATACGCTATCTGAAATAGGAGCGACGTAAATTGAACAAATGTGATAGAATTTCGCTGAATTCGTAAATTAACTATAATATAAAATGATCTAATCGGGTCACTGATTGCCCTATCATAGAAGTTTAATAGTGCATTTTACTCGCCATTCCACGCGCTTTAAGATGCCGGCCAGCCCAGTACGCTATCTGAAATAGGAGCGACGTAATTTGAAGAAATGTGATAGAATTACGCTGAATTCTTATATTAGCCGTAATATAAAATGATCTAATCGGGTCTCCGTTTGCCCTACCCTAGAAGTTTAATTGTCCATTTTATTCGCCATTTCATGCGCTTTGAGATGCCGCTTAGCCCAATACGCTATCTGAAATATGAGCGACGTAAATTGAACAAATGTGATAGAATTTCCCTGAAATCTTATATTAAACAAAATATAAAATGATCTAATCGGGTCTGTGAATGCCCTATCATAGAAGCTTCATAGTGCATTTTACTCGCCATTCCACGCGGATTAAGATGCCGGCCAGCCCAGTACGCTATCTGAAATAGGAGCGACGTAATTTGAAGAAATGTGATAGAATTACGCTGAATTATTATATTAACCGTAATATTAAATGAACTAATCGGGTCTCCGTTTGCCTTATCCTAGAAGTTTAATAGCGCATTTTACGCGCCATTTCATGCTCTTTGAGATGCCGCTTAGCCCAATACGCTATCTGAAATATGAGCGACGCAAATTGAACAAATGTGATAGAATTTCGCTGAATTCTTATATTAACCATAATATAAAATGATCTAATCGGGTCTCTGTTTGCTCTACCCTAGAAGTTTAATAGTGCATTTTACTCGCCATTTCATGCGCTTTGAGGTGCCGCTTAACCCAATACGCTATCTGAAATAGGAGCAACGAAAGTTGAACAAATGTGATAGAATTTCGCTGAATTATTTTATTAACCAGAATGTAAAATGATCTAATCGGGTCTCTGTTCGCCCTAGCCTAGAAGTTTAATAGTGCATTTTATTCGCCATTTCATGCGCTTTGAGATGCCGCGTAGCCCAATACGCTATCTGAAATAGGAGCGACGTAAATTGAACAAATGTGATAGAATTTCCCTGAATTCTTATATTAACCTTAATGTAAAATGATCTAATCGGGTCTCTGTTCGCCCTACCCTAGAAGTTTAATAGTGCATTTCACTCGTCATTTCATGCGCTTTCAGTTGTCGCTTAGCCCAATACGCTATCTGAAATAGGAGCGACGTAAATTGATCAAATGTGATAGAATTTCCCAGAAATCTTATATTAAACAAAATATAAAATGATCTAATCGGGTCTCTGATTGCCCTATCATAGAAGTTTAGTAGTGCATTTTACTCGCCATTCCACGCGCTTTAAGATGCCGCCTAGCCCAGTACGCTATCTGAAATAGGAGCGACGTAACTTGAACGAATGAGATAGAATTACGCTGCATTCTTATATTAACCGTAATATAAAATGATCCAATCGGGTCTCTGTTCGCCCTATCATAGAAGTTTAATAGTGCATTTTACTCGCCATTCCACGCGCTTTAAGATGCCGGCCAGCCCAGTACGCTATCTGAAATAGGAGCGACGTAATTTGAATAAATGTGATAGAATTACGCTGAATTCTTATATTAACCGTAATATAAAATGATCTAATCGGGTCTCTGTTTGCCCTACCCTAGGAGTTTAAAAGTGCATTTTACTCGCCATTTCATGCGCTTTGAGATGCCGCTTAGCCCAATACGCTATCTGAAATAGGAGCGACGTAAATTGAACGAATGTGATAGAATTTCGCTGAATTCTTAAATTAACTATTATATAAAATGATCTCATCGGGTCACTGATTGCCCTACCCTAGAAGTTTAATAGTGCATTTTACTTGCCATTTCATGCGCTTTGAGATGCCGCTTAGCCCAATACGCTATCTGAAATATGAGCGACGTAAATTGAACAAATGTGATAGAATTTCGCTGAATTCTTATATTAACCATAATATAAAATGATCTAATCGGGTATCTGTTTGCCTTATCCTAGAAGTTTAATAGTGCATTATTCTCGCCATTTCATGCGCTTCGAGATGCCGCTTAACCCAACACGCTATCAGCAATAGGAGCGACGTAAATTGAACAAACGTGATAGAATTTTGCTGAATTCTTAAATTAACCATAGTACAAAATGATCTAATCGGGTCTCTGTTTGCCCTACCCTAGAAGTTTAATAGTGCATTTTGCTCGCCATTCCATGCGCTTTGAGATGCCGCTTAGCCCAATACGCTATCTGAAATAGGAGCGACGTAAATTGAACAAATGTGATAGAATTTCCGTGAATCCTTATATTAACCTTAATGTAAAATGATCTAATCGCGTCTCTGTTCGCCCTACCCTAGAAGTTTAATGGTGCATTTCACTCGCAATTTCATGCGCTTTGAGATGGCGCTTAGACCAATACGCTATCTGAAATAGGAGCGACGTAAATTGAACAAATGTGATAGAATTTCCCTGAATTCTTATATTAACCTCAATGTAAAATGATCTAATCGGGCCTTCGTTCGCCCTACCCTAGAAGTTTAGCAGTGCATTTTACTCGCCATTTCATGCGCTTTGAGATGTCGCTTAGCCCAGTACGCTATCTGAAATAGGAGCGACGTAAGTTGAACGAATGTGATAGAATTACGCTGAATTCTTATATTAACCGTAATATAAAATGATCTAATCGGGTCTCTGTTTGCCTTATCCTAGAAGTTTAATAGTGCATTTTACTCGCCATTTCATGCGCATTGAGATGCCGCTTAGCCCAATACGCTATCTGAAATATCAGCGACGTAAATTGAACAAATGTGAGAGACTTTCGCTGAATTCTTATATTAACCTTAATGTAAAGTGTTCTAATCGGGTCTCTGTTCGCCCTACCCTAGAAGATTAATAGTGCATTTTACTCGCCAATCCACGCGCTTTAAGATTCCGCCTAGCCCAGTACGCTATCTGAAATAGGAGCGACGTAAATTGAACAAATGTGATAGAATTTGGCTGAATTCTTAAATTAACCATAATATAAAATGATCTAATCGGGTCTCTGTTTGACCTACCCTAGAAGTTTAATAGTGCATTTTACTCGCCATTTCATGCGCTTTGAGATGCCGCATAGCCCAATACGCTATCTGAAATAGGAGCGACATAAATTGAACAAATGTGATAGAATTTACGTGAATCCTTATATTAACCTTAATGTAAAATGATCTAATCGGGTCTCTGTTCGCCCTACCATAGAAGTCTAATGGTGCATTTCACTCGCCATTTCATGCGCTTTGAGATGCCGCTTAGCCGAATACGCTATCTGATATAGGAGCGACGTAAATTGCACAAATGTGATACTATTTCCCTGAAATCTTATATTAAACAAAATATAAACTGATCTAATCGGGTCTCTGATTGCCCTATCATAGAAGTTTAGTAGTGCATTTTACTCGCCATTCCACGCGCTTTAAGTTGCCGCCTAGCCCAGTACGCTATCTGAAATAGGAGCGACGTAAGTTGAACAAATGTGATAGAATTTTGCTGAATTCTTAAATTAACCATAATATAAAATGATCTAATCGGGTCTCTGTTTGTCCTACCCTAGAAGTTTAATAGTGCATTTTAGTCGCCATTTCATGCGCTTTGAGATCCGGCTTAGCCCAATACGCTATCTGAAATAGGAGCGACGTAAATTGAACAAATGTGATAGAATTTCGCTGAATTCTTATATTAACCAAAATATAAAATGATCTAATCGGGTCTCTGTTTGCCGTACCCTAGAAGTTTAATCGTGCATTTTACACGCCATTTCATGCGCTTTGAGATGCCGCTTAGCCCAATACGCTATCTGAAATAGGAGCGGCGTAAATTGAACAAATGTGATAGAATTTCGCTGAATTCTTAAATTAACCATAATATAAAATGATCTAATCGGGTCCCTGTTTGCCCTACCCTAGAAGTTTAATAGTGCATTTCACTCGTCATTTCATGCGCTTTGAGATGCCGCTTAGCCCAATACGCTATCTGAAATAGGAGCGACGTAAATTGAACAAATGTGATAGAATTTCGCTGAATTCTTATATTAACAAAAATATAAAATGATCTAATCGGGTCTCTGTTTGCCCTACCCTAGAAGTTTAATCGTGCATTTTACACGCCATTTCATGCGCTTTGAGATGCCGCTTAGCCCAATACGCTATCTGAAATAGGAGCGACGTAAATTGAACAAATGTGATAGAATTTTTCTGAATTCTTAAATAAACCATAATATGAAATGATCTAATCGGGTCTCTGTTTGCCCTACCCTAGAAGTTTCACAGTGCATTTCACTCGTCATTTCATGCGCTTTGAGATGCCGCTTAGCCCAATGCGCTATCTGAAATAGGAGCGACGTAAATTGAACAAATGTGATAGAATTTCGCTGAATTCTTATATTAACCAAAGTATAAAATGATCTAATCTGGTCTCTGATTGCCCTATCACAGAAGGTTAATAGTGCATTTTACTCGCCATTCCACGCGCTTTAAGATGCCGCCTAGCCCAGTACGCTGTCTGAAATAGAAGCGACGTAAATTGAACAAGTGTGATAGAATCTCGCTGAATACTTATATTAACCTTAATGTAAAATGATCTAATCGGGTCTCTGTTCGCCCTACCCTAGAAGTTTAATAGTGCATTTCACTCGTCATTTCATGCGCTTTGAGATGACGCTTACCCCAACACGCTATCTGAAATAGGAGCGACGTATGTTGAACAAATGTGACAGAATTACGCTGCATTCTTATATTCACCTTAATGTAAAATGATCTCTTCGGGTCTCTGTTCACCCTACCCTAGATGTATAATAGTGCATTTCACTCGTCATTTCATGCGCTTTGAGATGCCGCTTAGCCCAATACGATATCTGAAATAGGAGCGACGTAAATTGAACAAATGTGATAGAATTACCCTGAATTCTTATATTAACCAAAATATAAAATAATCTAATCGGGTCTCTGATTGCCCTATCATAGAAGTTTAATAGTGCATTTTACTCGCCATTTCACGCGCTCCAAGATGCCGCCTAGCCCAGTACGCTATCTGAAATAGGAGCGACGTAAATTGAACAAATGCGATAGAATTACGCTGAATTCTTATATTAACCGTAATATAAAATGAACTAATCGGGTCTCCGTTTGCCTTACCCTAGAAGTTTAATAGCGCATTTTACGCGCCATTTCATGCGCTTTGAGATGCCGCTTAGCCCAATACGCTATCTGAAATATGAGCGACGCAAATTGAACAAATGTGATAGAATTTCGCTGAATTCTTATATTAACCATAATATAAAATGATCTAATCGGGTCTCTGTTTGCTCTACCCTAGAAGTTTAATAGTGCATTTTACTCGCAATTTCATGCGCTTTGAGGTGCCGCTTAACCCAATACGCTATCTGCAATAGGAGCGACGTAAATTGAACAAATGTGATAGAATATCGCTGAATTCTTAAATTAACTATAATATAAAATGATCTAATCGGGTCACTGATTGCCCTACCCTAGAACTTTAATAGTGCATTTTACGCGCCATTTCATGCGCTTTGAGATGCCGCTTAGCCCAATACGCTATCGGAAATATGAGCGACGTAAATTGAACAAATGTGATAGAATTTCGCTGAATTCTTATATTAACAAAAATATAAAATGATCTAATCGGGTCTCTGTTTGCCTTATCCTAGAAGTTTAGTATTGCTTTTTACTCGCCATTTCATGCGCTTTGAGATGCCGCTTAGCCCAATACGCTATCTGAAACAGGTGCGACGTAAATTGAACAAATGTGATAGAATTTCGCTGAATTCTTAAATTAACTATAATATAAAATGATCTAATCGGGTCACTGATTGCCCTATCATAGAAGTTTAATAGTGCATTTTACTCGCCATTCCACGCGCTTTAAGATGCCGGCCAGCCCAGTACGCTATCTGAAATAGGAGCGACGTAATTTGAAGAAATGTGATAGAATTTCGCTGAATTATTTTATTAACCAGAATGTAAAATGATCTAATCGGGTCTCTGTTCGCCCTAGCCTAGAAGTTTAATAGTGCATTTTATTCGCCATTTCATGCGCTTTGAGATGCCGCGTAGCTCAATACGCTATCTGAAATAGGAGCGACGTAAATTGAACAAATGTGATAGAATTTCCCTGAATTATTTTATTAACCAGAATGTAAAATGATCTAATCTGGTCTCTGTTCGCCCTACCATAGAAGTCTTATAGTGCATTTCACTCGCCATTTCATGCGCTTTGAGATGCCGCTTAGCCCAATACGCTATCTGAAATAGGAGCGACCTAAATTGAACAAATGTGATAGAATTTCGCTGAATTCTTAAATTAACCATAATATAAAATGATCTAATCGGGTCCCTGTTTGCCCTACCCTAGAAGTTTAATAGTGCATTTCACTCGTCGTTTCATGCGCTTTGAGATGCCGCTTAACCCAACACGCTATCTGAAATAGGAGCGACGTAAGTTGAACAAATGTGACAGAATTACGCTGCATTCTTATATTCACCTTAATGTAAAATGATCTCTTCGGGTCTCTGTTCACCCTACCCTAGATGTATAAAAGTGCATTTCACTCGTCATTTCATGCGCTTTGAGATGCCGCTTAGCCCAATACGATATCTGAAATAGGAGCGACGTAAATTGAACAAATGTGATAGAATTTCCCTGAAATCTTATATTAACCAAAATATAAAATAATCTAATCGGGTCTCTGATTGCCCTATCATAGAAGTTTAATAGTGCATTTTACTCGCCATTTCACGCGCTCTAAGATGCCGCTTAGCCCAGTACGCTATCTGAAATAGGAGCGACGTAAATTGAACAAATGCGATAGAATTACGCTGAATTCTTATATTAACCGTAATATAAAATGAACTAATCGGGTCTCCGTTTGCCTTATCCTAGAAGTTTAATAGCGCATTTTACGCGCCATTTCATGCGCTTTGAGATGCCGCTTAGCCCAATACGCTATCTGAAATATGAGCGACGCAAATTGAACAAATGTGATAGAATTTCGCTGAATTCTTATATTAACCATAATATAAAATGATCTAATCGGGTCTCTGTTTGCTCTACCCCAGAAGTTTAATAGTGCATTTTACTCGCCATTTCATGCGCTTTGAGGTGCCGCTTAACCCAATACGCTATCTGAAATAGGAGCAACGAAAGTTGAACAAATGTGATAGAATTTCGCTGAATTATTTTATTAACCAGAATGTAAAATGATCTAATCGGGTCTCTGTTCGCCCTAGCCTAGAAGTTTAATAGTGCATTTTATTCGCCATTTCATGCGCTTTGAGATGCCGCGTAGCCCAATACGCTATCTGAAATAGGAGCGACGTAAATTGAACAAATGTGATAGAATTTCCCTGAATTCTTATATTAACCTTAATGTAAAATGATCTAATCGGGTCTCTGTTCGCCCTACCCTAGAAGTTTAATAGTGCATTTCACTCGTCATTTCATGCGCTTTCAGTTGCCGCTTAGCCCAATACGCTATCTGAAATAGGAGCGACGTAAATTGATCAAATGTGATAGAATTTCCCAGAAATCTTATATTAAACAAAATATAAAATGATCTAATCGGGTCTCTGATTGCCCTATCATAGAAGTTTAGTAGTGCATTTTACTCGCCATTCCACGCGCTTTAAGATGCCGCCTAGCCCAGTACGCTATCTGAAATAGGAGCGACGTAACTTGAACGAATGAGATAGAATTACGCTGCATTCTTATATTAACCGTAATATAAAATGATCTAATCGGGTATCTGTTTGCCTTATCCTAGAAGTTTAATAGTGCATTATACTCGCCATTTCATGCGCTTCGAGATGCCGCCTAGCCCAGTACGCTATCTGAAATAGGAGCGACGTAAGTTGAACAAATGTGATAGAATTTTGCTGAATTCTTAAATTAACCATAATATAAAATGATCTAATCGGGTCTCTGTTTGCCCTACCCTAGAAGTTTAATAGTGCATTTCACTCGTCATTTCATGCGCTTTGAGATGCCGCTTAGCCCAATACGCTATCTGAAATAGGAGCGACGTAAATTGAACAAATGTGATAGAATTTCGCTGAATTCTTATATTAACAAAAATATAAAATGATCTAATCGGGTCTCTGTTTGCCCTACCCTAGAAGTTTAATCGTGCATTTTACACGCCATTTCATGCGCCTTGAGATGCCGCCTAGCCCAGTACGCTATCTGAAATAGGAGCGTCGTAACTTGAACAAATGTGATAGAATTACGCTGAATTCTTATATTAACAGTAATATAAAATGATCTAATCGGGTCTCTGTTTGCCTTATCCTAGAAGTTTAATAGCGCATTTTACTCGCCATTTCATGCGCTTTGAGATGCCGCTTAGCCCAATACGCTATCTGGAATGGGAGCGACGTAAATTGAACAAATGTGATAGAATTTTCGTGAATTCTTATATTAACCTTAATGTAAAATGATCCAATCGGGTCTCTGTTCGCCCTACCATAGAAGTCTAATAGTGCATTTCACTCGCCATTTCATGCGCCTTGAGATGCCGCTTAGCACAATACGCTATCTGAAATAGGAGCGACGTAAGTTGAACAAATGTGATAGAATTACGCTGAATTCTTTTATTAACCATAATGTAAAATGATCTGCTCGGGTCTCTGTTCGCCCTAGCCTAGAAGTTTAGTAGTGCATTTTATTCGCCATTTCATGCGCTTTGAGATGCCGCTTAGCCCAATACGCTATCTGAAATTGGAGCGACGTAAATGGAACAAATGTGATAGAATTTCGCTGAATTCTTAAATTAACCATAATATAAAATGATCTAATCGGGTCTCTGCTTGCCCTAGCCTAGAAGTTTAATAGTGCATTTCACTCGCCATTTCATGCGCCTAGAGATGCCGCTTAGCCCAATACGCTATCTGAAGTAGGAGCGACGTAAATTGAACAAATATGATAGAGTTTCGCTGAATTCTTAAATTAACCATAATATAAAATGATCTTATCCGGTCTCTGTTTGCCCTACCCTAGAAGTTTAATAGTGCATTTCACTCGTCATTTCATGCGCCTTGAGATGCCGCTTAGCCCAATACGCTATCTGAAATAGGAGCGACGTAAATTGAACGAATGTGATAGAATTTCGCTGAATTCTTAAATTAACTATTATATAAAATGATCTCATCGGGTCACTGATTGCCCTACCCTAGAAGTTTAATAGTGCATTTTACTTGCCATTTCATGCGCTTTGAGATGCCGCTTAGCCCAATACGCTGTCTGAAATATGAGCGACGTAAATTGAACAAATGTGATAGAATTTCGCTGAATTCTTATATTAACCATAATATAAAATGATCTAATCGGGTATCTGTTTGCCTTATCCTAGAAGTTTAATAGTGCATTATTCTCGCCATTTCATGCGCTTCGAGATGCCGCTTAACCCAACACGCTATCAGCAATAGGAGCGACGTAAATTGAACAAACGTGATAGAATTTTGCTGAATTCTTAAATTAACCATAGTACAAAATGATCTAATCGGGTCTCTGTTTGCCCTACCCTAGAAGTTTAATAGTGCATTTTGCTCGCCATTCCATGCGCTTTGAGATGCCGCTTAGCCCAATACGCTATCTGAAATAGGAGCGACGTAAATTGAACAAATGTGATAGAATTTCCGTGAATCCTTATATTAACCTTAATGTAAAATGATCTAATCGCGTCTCTGTTCGCCCTACCCTAGAAGTTTAATAGTGCATTTCACTCGCAATTTCATGCGCTTTGAGATGGCGCTTAGACCAATACGCTATCTGAAATAGGAGCGACGTAAATTGAACAAATGTGATAGAATTTCCCTGAATTCTTATATTAACCTCAATGTAAAATGATCTAATCGGGCCTTCGTTCGCCCTACCCTAGAAGTTTAGCAGTGCATTTTACTCGCCATTTCATGCGCTTTGAGATGTCGCTTAGCCCAGTACGCTATCTGAAATAGGAGCGACGTAAGTTGAACGAATGTGATAGAATTACGCTGAATTCTTATATTAACCGTAATATAAAATGATCTAATCGGGTCTCTGTTTGCCTTATCCTAGAAGTTTAATAGTGCATTTTACTCGCCATTTCATGCGCATTGAGATGCCGCTTAGCCCAATACGCTATCTGAAGTAGGAGCGACGAAAATTGAACAAATATGATAGAGTTTCGCTGAATTCTTAAATTAACCATAATATAAAATGATCTTATCCGGTCTCTGTTTGCCCTACCATAGAAGTTTAATAGTGCATTTCACTCGTCATTTCATGCGCTTTGAGATGCCGCTTAGCCCAATACGCTATCTGAAATAGCAGCGACGTAAGTTGAACAAATGTGATAGAATTTCGCTGAATTCTTATATTAACCAAAATATAAAATGATCTAATCGGGTCTCTGATAGCCCTATCATAGAAGTTTAATAGTGCACTTTACCCGCCATTCCACGCGCTTTAAGATGCCGCCTAACCCAGTACGCTATCTGAAATAGGAGCGACGTACGTTGAACAAATGTGATAGAATAACGCTGAATTCTTATATTAACCGTAATATAAAATGAACGAATCGGGTCTCTGTTTGCCTTATCCTAGAAGTTTAATAGTGCATTTTACTCGCCATTTCATGCGCATTGAGATGCCGCTTAGCCCAATACGCTATCTGAAATATCAGCGACGTAAATTGAACAAATGTGAGAGACTTTCGCTGAATTCTTATATTAACCTTAATGTAAAGTGTTCTAATCGGGTCTCTGTTCGCCCTACCCTAGAAGATTAATAGTGCATTTTACTCGCCAATCCACGCGCTTTAAGATTCCGCCTAGCCCAGTACGCTATCTGAAATAGGAGCGACGTAAATTGAACAAATGTGATAGAATTTGGCTGAATTCTTAAATTAACCATAATATAAAATGATCTAATCGGGTCTCTGTTTGACCTACCCTAGAAGTTTAATAGTGCATTTTACTCGCCATTTCATGCGCTTTGAGATGCCGCATAGCCCAATACGCTATCTGAAATAGGAGCGACATAAATTGAACAAATGTGATAGAATTTACGTGAATCCTTATATTAACCTTAATGTAAAATGATCTAATCGGGTCTCTGTTCGCCCTACCATAGAAGTCTAATGGTGCATTTCACTCGCCATTTCATGCGCTTTGAGATGCCGCTTAGCCGAATACGCTATCTGATATAGGAGCGACGTAAATTGAACAAATGTGATACTATTTCCCTGAAATCTTATATTAAACAAAATATAAACTGATCTAATCGGGTCTCT
This sequence comes from Macropis europaea, assembly GCA_916610135.2. Taxonomy (NCBI): domain Eukaryota; kingdom Metazoa; phylum Arthropoda; class Insecta; order Hymenoptera; family Melittidae; genus Macropis; species Macropis europaea. The sequence goes on from OU744345.1 coordinate 41,139,983, forward strand.
GATTGCCCTATCATAGAAGTTTAGTAGTGCATTTTACTCGCCATTCCACGCGCTTTAAGTTGCCGCCTAGCCCAGTACGCTATCTGAAATAGGAGCGACGTAAGTTGAACAAATGTGATAGAATTTTGCTGAATTCTTAAATTAACCATAATATAAAATGATCTAATCGGGTCTCTGTTTGCCCTACCCTAGAAGTTTAATAGTGCATTTTAGTCGCCATTTCATGCGCTTTGAGATCCGGCTTAGCCCAATACGCTATCTGAAATAGGAGCGGCGTAAATTGAACAAATGTGATAGAATTTCGCTGAATTCTTAAATTAACCATAATATAAAATGATCTAATCGGGTCCCTGTTTGCCCTACCCTAGAAGTTTAATAGTGCATTTCACTCGTCATTTCATGCGCTTTGAGATGCCGCTTAGCCCAATACGCTATCTGAAATAGGAGCGACGTAAATTGATCAAATGTGATAGAATTTCGCTGAATTCTTATATTAACAAAAATATAAAATGATCTAATCGGGTCTCTGTTTGCCCTACCCTAGAAGTTTAATCGTGCATTTTACACGCCATTTCATGCGCTTTGAGATGCCGTCAGCCCAGTACGCTATCTGAAATAGGAGCGACGTAGATTGAACAAATGTGATAGAATTTCCCTGAAATCTTATATTAAATAAAATATAAAATGATCTAATCGGGTCTCTGATTGCCCTATCATAGAAGATTAGTAGTGCATTTTACTCGCCATTCCACGCGCTTTAAGATGCCGCCTAGCCCAGTACGCTATCTGAAATAGGAGCGACGTAACTTGAACAAATGTGATAGAATTACGCTGCATTCTTATATTAACCGTAATATAAAATGATCTAATCGGGTATCTGTTTTCCTTATCCTAGAAGTTTAATAGTGCATTATACTCGCCATTTCATGCGCTTCGAGATGCCGCTTAGCTCAATACGCTATCTGAAATAGGAGCGACCTAAATTGAACGAATGTGATAGGATTTTGCTGAATTCTTAAATTAACCATAATATAAAATGATCTAATCGGGTCTCTGTTTACCCTACCCTAGAACTTTAATAGTGCATTTTACTCGTCATTTCATGCGCTTTGAGATGCCGCTTAGCCTAATACGCTATCTGAAATTGGAGCGATATAAGTTGAACAAATGTGATAGAATTTCGCTGAATTCTTTTATTAACCATAATGTAAAATGATCTAATCTGGTCTCTGTTCGCCCTACCATAGAAGTCTTATAGTAAATTTCACTCGTCATTTCATGCGCTTTGAGATGCCGCTAAGCACAATAAGCTATCTGGAATAGCAGCGACGTAAATTGAACAAATGTGATAGACTTACGCCGAATTCTTATATTAACCGTAATATAAAATGATCTAATCGGGTCTCTGTTTGCCTTATCCTAGAAGTTTAATAGTGCATTCTACTCGCCATTCCACGCGCTTTAAGATGCCGCCTAGCCCAGTACGCTATCTGAAATAGGAGCGACGTAAGTTGAACAAATGTGATAGAATTACGCTGAATTCTTATATTAACCGTAATATAAAATGATCTAATCGGGTCTCTGTTTGCCTTATCCTAGAAGTTTGATAGTGCATTTTACTCGCCATTTCATGCGCTTTGAGATGCCGCTTAGCCCAATACGCTATCTGAAATAGGAGCGACGTAAATTGAACAAATGTGATAGAATTTTGCTGAATGCTTAAATTAACCACAATATAAACTGATCTAATCGGGTCTCTGTTTGCCCTACCCTAGTAGTTTAATTGTGCATTTTACTCGCCATTTCATGCGCTTTGAGATGCCGCTTATCCCAATACGCTATCTGGAATAGGAGCGACGTAAATTGATCAAATGTGATAGAATTTCCCTGAATTCTTATATTAACCTTAATGTAAAATGATCTAATCGGGTCTCTGTTCGCCCTACCATAGAAGTCTAATAGTGCATTTCACTCGCCATTTCATGCTCTTTGAGATGCCGCTTAGCCCAATACGCTATCTGAAATAGGAGCGACGTAAATTGAACAAATGTGATAGAATTTTGCTGAATACTTAAATTAACCATAATATTAGATGATGTAATCGGGTCTCTGCTTGCCCTACCCTAGAAGTTTAATAGTGCATTTTACTCGCCATTTCATGCGCTTTGAGATGCCGCTTCGCCCAATACGCTATCTGAAATAGGAGCGACGTAAATTAAACAAATGTGATAGAATTTCCCTGAAATCTTATATTAAACAAAATATAAAATGATCTAATAGGGCCTCTGATTGCTCTTTCATAGAAGTTTAGCAGTGCATTTTACTCGCCATTCCACGCGCTTTAAGATGCCGCCGAGCCCAGTACGGTATCTGAAATAGGAGCGACGTAAATTGAACAAATGTGATAGAATATTGCTGAATTCTTAAATTAACCATAATATAAAATGATCTAATCGGGTCTCTGTACGCCCTACCATAGAAATCTAATAGTGCATTTTACTCGCCATTTCATGCGCTTTGAGATGCCGCATAGCCCAATACGCTATCTGAAATAGGAGCGACGTAAGTTGAACAAATGTGATAGAATTTCAATGAATTCTTTTATTAACCATAATGTAAAATGATCTGATCGGGTCTCTGTTCGCCCTAGTCTAGAAGTTTAAGAGTGCATTTTATTCGCCATTTCATGCGCTTTGAGATGCCGCTTAGCCGAATACGCTATCTGAAATAGGAGCGACGTAAATTGAACAAATGTGATAGTATTACGCTGAATTCTTATATTAACCGTAATATAAAATGATCTAATCGGGTCTCTGTTTGCCTTATCCTAGAAGTTTAATAGTGCATTTTACTCGCCATTCCACGCGCTTTAAGATGCCGCCAAGCCCAGTACGCTACCTGAAATAGGAGCGACGTAGGTTGAACAACTGTGATAGAATTACGTTGAATTCTTATATTAACCGTAATATACAATGATCTAATCGGGTCTCTGTTTGCCTTATCCTAGAAGTTTGATAGTGCATTTTACTCGCCATTTCATGCACTTTGAAATGCCGCTTAGCCCGATACGCTATCTGAAATAGGAGCGACGTAAATTGAACAAATGTGATAGAATTTCCGTGAATTCTTATATTAACCTTAATGTAAAATGATCTAATCTGGTCTCTGTTCGCCCTAGCCTAGAAGTTTAATAGCGCATTTTATTCGCCATTTCATGCGCCTTGAGATGCCGCTTAGCCCAATACGCTATCTGAAATAGGAGCGACGTAAATTGAACAATTGTGATAGAATTTCCCTGAAATCTTATATTAAACAAAATATAAAATGATCTAATCGGGTCTCTGATTGCCCTATCATAGAAGTTTAGCAGTGCATTTTACTCGCCATTCCACGCGCTTTAAGATGCCGCCTAGCCCAGTACGCTATCTAAATTAGGAGCGACGTAAGTTGAACAAATGTGATAGAATTACGCTGAATTCTTATATTAACCGTAATATAAAATGATCTAATCGGGTCTCTGCTTGCCCTACCCTAGAAGTTTAATAGTGCATTTTAGTCGCCATTTCATGCGCTTTGAGATGCCGCTTCGCCCAATACGCTATCTGAAATAGGAGCGACGTAAATTAAACAAATGTGATAGAATTTCCCTGAAATCTTATATTAAACAAAATATAAAATGATCTAATCGGGTCTCTGATTGCCCTATCATAGAAGTTTAGCAGTGCATTTTACTCGCCACTCCACGCGCTTTAAGATGCCGCCTAGGCCAGTACGCTATCTAAATTAGGAGCGACGTAAGTTGAACAAATGTGATAGAATTTCGCTCAATTCTTAAATTAACCATATTATAAAATGATCTAATCGGGTCTCTGTTTGCCCTACCCTAGAACTTTAATGGTGCCTTTTACTCGTCATTTCATGCACTTTGAGATGCCGCTAAGCACAATACGCTATCTGAAATAGGAGCGACGTAAATTGAACAAATGTGATAGAATTACGCTGAATTCTTATATTAACCAAAATATAAAATGATCTAATCGGGTCTCTGATTGCCCTATCATAGAAGTTTAGTTGTGTATATTACACGCCATTCCACGCGCTTTAAGATGCCGCGTAGCCCAGTACGCTATCTGAAATAGGAGCGACGTAAATTGAACAAATGTGATAAAATTTTGCTGACATTTTAAATTAACCATAATATAAAATGATCTCATCGGGTCTCTGTTTGCCCTACCCTAGAAGTTTAATAGTGCATTTTATTCGCCATTTCATGCGCTTTGAGATGCCGGATAGCCCAATAAACTATCTGAAATAGGAGCGACGTAAATTGAACAAATGTGATAGAATTTCCCTGAAATCTTATATTAAACAAAATATAAAATGATCTAATCGGGTCTCTGATTGCCCTATCATAGAAGTTTAGTAGTGCATTTTACTCGCCATTCCACACGCTTTAAGATACCGCCTATCCCTGTACGCTGTCTGAAATAGGAGCGCCGTAAATTGAACAAATGTGATAGAATCTCGCTGAATACTTATATTAACCTTAATGTTAAATGATCTAATCGGGTCTCTGTTCGCCCTACCCTAGAAGTTTAATAGTGCATTTTACTCGCCATTTCATGCGCTTTGAGATGCCGCTTTTCCCAATACGCTATCTGAAATATGAGCGACGTAAATTGAACAAATGTGATAGAATTTCGCTGAATTCTTATATTAACCATAATATAAAATGATCTAATCGGGTATCTGTTTGTCTTATCCTAGAAGTTTAATAGTGCATTATACTCACCATTTCATGCGCTTCGAGATGCCGCTTAACCCAACACGCTATCTGCAATAGGAGCGACGTAAATTGAACAAACGTGATCGAATTTTGCTGAATTCTTAAATTAACCATAGTACAAAATGATCTAATCGGGTCTCTGTTTGCCCTACCCTAGAAGTTTAATAGTGCATTTTGCTCGCCATTTCATGCGCTTTGAGATGCCGCTTAGCCCAATACGCTATCTGAAATAGGAGCGACGTAAATTGAACAAATGTGATAGAATATCGCTGAATTCTTAAATTAACTGTAATATAAAATGATCTAATCGGGTCACTGATTGCCCTACCCTAGAAGTTTAATAGTGCATTTTACTCGCCATTTCATGCGCTTTCAGATGCCGCTTAGCCCAATACGCTATCGGAAATATGAGCGACGTAAATTGAACAAATGTGATAGAATTTCGCTGAATTCATATATTAACAAAAATATAAAATGATCTAATCGGGTCTCTGTTTGCCCTACCCTAGAAGTTTAATAGTGCATTTTGCTCGCCATTTCATGCGCTTTGAGATGCCGCTTAGCCCAATACGCTATCTGAAATAGGAGCGACGTAAATTGAACAAATGTGATAGAATTTCGCTGAATTCGTAAATTAACTATAATATAAAATGATCTAATCGGGTCACTGATTGCCCTATCATAGAAGTTTAATAGTGCATTTTACTCGCCATTCCACGCGCTTTAAGATGCCGGCCAGCCCAGTACGCTATCTGAAATAGGAGCGACGTAATTTGAAGAAATGTGATAGAATTTCGCTGAATTATTTTATTAACCAGAATGTAAAATGATCTAATCGGGTCTCTGTTCGCCCTAGCCTAGAAGTTTAATAGTGCATTTTATTCGCCATTTCATGCGCTTTGAGATGCCGCCTTGCCCAATACGCTATCTGAAATATGAGCGACGTAAATTGAACAAATGTGATGGAATTTCGCTGAATTCTTATATTAACCATAATATAAAATGATCTAATCGGGTATCTGTTTGCCTTATCCTAGAAGTTTAGTATTGCATTTTACTCGCCATTTCGTGCGCTTTGAGATGCCGCTTAGCCCAATACTCTATCTGAAATAGGAGCGACGTAAATTGAACAAATGTGATAGAATTTCGCTGAATTCTTAAATTAACTATAATATAAAATGATCTAATCCGGTCACTGATTGCCCTGCCCTAGAAGATTAATAGTGCATTTTACTCGCCATTTCATGCGCTTTGAGATGCCGCTTATCCCAATACGCTATCTGAAGTATGAGCGACGTAAATTGAACAAATGTGATAGAATTTCGCTGAATTCTTATATTAACCAAAGTATAAAATGATCTAGTCTGGTCTCTGATTGCCCTATCATAGAAGCTTAATAGTGCATTTTACTCGCCATTCCACACGCTTTAAGATGCCGCCTATCCCTGTACACTGTCTGAAATAGGAGCGACGTAAATTGAACAAATGTGATAGAATCTCGCTGAATACTTATATTAACCTTAATGTAAAATGATCTAATCGGGTCTCTGTTCGCCCTACCCTAGAAGTTTAATAGTGCATTTTACTCGCCATTTCATGCGCTTTGAGATGCCGCTTATCCCAATACGCTATCTGAAATAGGAGCGACGTAAATTGAACAAATGTGATAGAATTTCGCTGAATTCTTAAATTAACCATAATATCAAATGATCTAATCGGGTCTCTGTTTGCCCTACCCTAGAAGTTTAATAGTGCATTTCACTCGTCATTTCATGCGCTTTGAGACGCCGCTTCGCCCAATAAGCTATTTGAAATAGGAGCGACGTAAATTGAACAAATGTGATAGAATTTCGCTGAATTCTTAAAGTAACCTTAATATAAAATGATCTAATCGGGTCTCTGGTTTCCCTACCATAGAAGTTTAATAGTGCATTTTACTCGCCATTCCACGCGCCTTAAGATGCCGTCTAGTACAGTACGCTATCTGAAATAGGAGCGACGTAAATTGAACAAATGTGATAGAATTTCGCTGAATTCTTAAAGTAACCTTAATATAAAATGACCTAATCGGGTCTCTGTTTGCCCTACCCTAGAAGTTTAATAGTGCATTTCACTCGTCATTTCATGCTCTATGAGATGCCGCTAAGCACAATAAGCTATCTGGAATAGCAGCGACGTAAATTGAACAAATGTGAAAGAATTACGCCGCATTCTTATATTAACCGTAATATAAAATGATCTAATCGGGTCTCTGTTTGCCTTATCCTAGAAGTTTAATAGTGCATTTTACTCGCCATTCCACGCGCTTTAAGATGCCGCCAAGCCCAGTACGCTACCTGAAATAGGAGCGACGTAAATTGAACAAATGTGATACAATATCCCTGAAATCATATATTAAACAAAATATAAAATGATCTAATCGGGTCTCTGATTGCCCTATCATAGAAGTTTAGTAGTGCATTTTACTCGCCATTCCACGAGCTTTAAGAAGCCGCCTAGCACAGTACGCTATCTGAAATTGCAGCGACGTAAGTTGAACAAATGTGATAGAATTTTGCTGAATTCTTAAATTAACCATAATATAAAATGATCTAATCGGGTCTCTGTTTGCCCTACCCTAGAAGTTTAATAGGGCATTTCACTCGACACTTCATGCGCTTTGAGATGCCGCTAAGCACAATAAGCTATCTGTAATAGGAGCGACGTAAGTTGAACAAATGTGATAGAATTTCGTAGAATTCTTATATTAACCAAAATATAAAATGATCTAATCTGGTCTATGTTCGCCCTAGCCTAGAAGTTTAATAGTGCATTTTGTTCGCCATTTCGTGCGCTTTGAGATGCCGCTAACCCCAATAAGCTGTCTGAAATAGGAGCGACGTAAATTGAACAAATGTGATAGAATTTCGCTGAATTCTTATATTAAACAAAATATAAAATGATCTAATCGGGTCTCTGTTTGCCCTACCCTAGAAGATTAATCGTGCATTTTACACGCCATTTCGTGCGCTTTGAGATGCCGCTTAGCCCAATACGCTATCTGAAATAGGAGCGACGTAAATTGAACAAATGTGATAGAATTTCGCTGAATTCTTAAATTAACCATAATGTAAAATGATATAATCGGGTCTCTGTTTGCCCTACCCTAGAAGTTTAATAGTGCATTTCACTCGTCATTTCATGCGCTTTGACATGCCGCTTAGCCCAATAAGCTATCTGAAATAGGAGCCACGTAAATTGAACAATTGTGATAGAATTTCCATGAAATCTTATATTAAACATAATATAAAATGAGCTAATCGGGTCTCTGATTGCCCTATCATAAAAGTTGAGCTGTGCATTTTACTCGCCATTCCACGCGCTTTAAGATGGCGCCTAGCACAGTACGCTATCTGAAATAGGAGCGACGTAAGTTGAACAAATGTGATAGAATTTCGCTGAATTCTTTTATTAACCATAATGTAAAATGATCTAATCGGGTCTCTGTTCGCCCTAGCCTAGAAGTTTAATAGTGCATTTTATTCGCCATTTCATGCGCTCTGGGATGCCGCTTAGCCCAATACGCTATCTGAAATAGGAGCGACGTAAATTGAACAAATGTGATAGAATTTCCCTGAAATCTTATATTAAACAAAATATAAAATGCTGTAATCGGGTCTCTGATTACTGTATCATAGAAGTTTAGTATTGCATTTTACTCGCCCTTCCACGCGCTTTAAGATGCCGCCTAGCCCAGTACGCTATCTGAAATAGGAGCGACGTAAGATGAACAAATGTGATAGAATTACGCTGAATTCTTATATTAACCGTAATATAAAATGATATAATCGGGTCTCTGTTTGCCTTATCCTAGAAGTTTAATAGTGCATTTTACTCGCCATTTCATGCACTTTGAAATGCCGCTTAGCCCAATACGCTATCTGAAATAGGAGCGACATAAATTGAACAAATGTGATAGAATTTCCGTGAAATCTTATATTAACCTTAATGTAAAATGATCTAATCGGGTCTCTGTTCGCCCTACCATAGAAGTCTAATAGTGCATTTCACTCGCCATTTCATGCACTTTGAGATGCCGCTAAGCACAATACGCTATCTGAAATAGGAGCGACGTAAATTGAACAAATGTGATAGAATTTCGCTGAATTCTTACATGAACCATAATGTAAAATGATATAATCGTGTCTCTGTTTTCCCTACCCTAGAAGTTTAATAGTGCATTTCAATCGTCACTTCATGCGCTTTGAGATGCCGCTAAGCACAATAAGCTATCTGTAATAGGAGCGACGTAAATTGAACAAATGTGATAGAATTTCCGTGAATTCTTATATTAAACAAAATATAAAATGATCTAATCGGGTCTCTGATTGCCCTATCATAGAAGTTTAGCAGTGCATTTTACTCGCCATTCCACGCGCTTTAAGATGCCGCCTAGCCCAGTACGCTATCTAAATTAGGAGCGACGTAAGTTGAACAAATGTGATAGAATTACGCTGAATTCTTATATTAACCGTAATATAAAATGATCGAATCGGGTCTCTGTTTGCCTTATCCTAGAAGTTTAGTATTGCATTTTACTCGCCATTTCATGCGCTTTGAGATGCCGCTTAGCCCAATACGCTATCTGAAATAGGAGCGACGTAAATTGAACAAATGTGATAGAATTTCGCTGAATTCTTAAATTAACTATAATATCAAATGATCTAATCGGGTCACTGATTGCCCTACCCTAGAAGTTTAATAGTGCATTTTACTCGCCATTTCATGCGCTTTGAGATGCCGCTTAGCCCAATACGCTATCTGAAATATGAGCGACGAAAGTTGAACAAATGTGATAGAATTTCGCTGAATTATTTTATTAACCAAAATGTAAAATGATCTAATCTGGTCTCTGTTCGCCCTAGCCTAGAAGTTTAATAGTGGATTTTACTCGGCATTCCACGCGCTTTAAGATGCCGCCTATCCCAGTACGCTATCTGAAATAGGAGCAACCTAAATTGAACGAATGTGATAGAATTTTGCTGAATTCTTAAATTAACCATAATATAAAATGATGTAATCGGGTCTCTGCTTGCCCTACCCTAGAAGTTTAATAGTGCATTTTAGTCGCCATTTCATGCGCTTTGAGATGCCGCTTCGCCCAATACGCTATCTGAAATAGGAGCGACGTAAATTGAACAAATGTGATAGAATTTCCCTGAAATCTTATATTAAACAAAATATAAAATGATCTAATCGGGTCTCTGATTGCCCTATCATAGAAGTTTAGCAGTGCATTTTACTCGCCATGCCACGCGCTTTAAGATGCCGCCTAGCCCAGTACGCTATCTAAATTAGGAGCGACGTAAGTTGAACAAATGTGATAGAATTTCGCTCAATTCTTAAATTAACCATAATATAAAATGATCTAATCGGGACTCTGTTCGCCCTAGCCTAGAAGTTTAATAGCGCATTTTATTCGCCATTTCATGCGCCTTGAGATGCCGCTTAGCCCAATACGCTATCTGAAATAGGAGCGACGTAAATTGAACAAATGTGATAGAATTTCCCTGAAATCTTATATTAAACAAAATATATAATGATCTAATCGGGTCTCTGATTGCCCTATCATAGAAGTTTAGTAGTGCATTTTACTCGCCATTCCACGCGCTTTAAGATGCCGCCTAGCCCAGCACGCTATCTAAATTAGGAGCGACGTAAGTTGAACAAATGTGATAGAATTACGCTGAATTCTTATATTAACCGTAATATAAAATGATCTAATCGGGTCTCTGTTTGCCTTATCCTAGAAGTTTAGTATTGCATTTTACTCGCCATTTCGTGCGCTTTGAGATGCCGCTTAGCCCAATACTCTATCTGAAATAGGAGCGACGTAAATTGAACAAATGTGATAGAATTTCGCTGAATTCTTAAATTAACTATAATATAAAATGATCTGATCCGGTCACTGATTGCCCTGCCCTAGAAGATTAATAGTGCATTTTACTCGCCATTTCATGCGCTTTGAGATGCCGCTTATCCCAATACGCTATCTGAAATATGAGCGACGTAAATTGAACAAATGTGATAGAATTTCGCTGAATTCTTATATTAACCAAAGTATAAAATGATCTAGTCTGGTCTCTGATTGCCCTATCATAGAAGGTTAATAGTGCATTTTACTCGCCATTCCACACGCTTTAAGATGCCGCCTATCCCTGTACACTGTCTGAAATAGGAGCGACGTAAATTGAACAAATGTGATAGAATCTCGCTGAATACTTATATTAACCTTAATGTAAAATGATCTAATCGGGTCTCTGTTCGCCCTACCCTAGAAGTTTAATAGTGCATTTTACTCGCCATTTCATGCGCTTTGAGATGCCGCTTATCCCAATACGCTATCTGAAATAGGAGCGACGTAAATTGAACAAATGTGATAGAATTTCGCTGAATTCTTAAATTAACCATAATATCAAATTATCTAATCGGGTCTCTGTTTGCCCTACCCTAGAAGTTTAATAGTGCATTTCACTCGTCATTTCATGCGCTTTGAGACGCCGCTTCGCCCAATAAGCTATTTGAAATAGGAGCGACGTAAATTGAACAAATGTGATAGAATTTCGCTGAATTCTTAAAGTAACCTTAATATAAAATGATCTAATCGGGTCTCTGGTTTCCCTACCATAGAAGTTTAATAGTGCATTTTACTCGCCATTCCACGCGCCTTAAGATGCCGTCTAGTACAGTACGCTATCTGAAATAGGAGCGACGTAAATTGAACAAATGTGATAGAATTTCGCTGAATTCTTAAAGTAACCTTAATATAAAATGATCTAATCGGATCTCTGTTTGCCCTACCCTAGAAGTTTAATAGTGCATTTCACTCGTCATTTCATGCGCTTTGAGATGCCGCTAAGCACAATAAGCTATCTGGAATAGCAGCGACGTAAATTGAACAAATGTGAAAGAATTACGCCGCATTCTTATAATAACCGTAATATAAAATGATCTAATCGGGTCTCTGTTTGCCTTATCCTAGAAGTTTAATAGTGCATTTTACTCGCCATTTCATGCGCTTTGAGATGCCGCTTAGCCCAATACGCTATCTGAAATAGGAGCGACGTAAATTGAACAAATGTGATAGAATTTCCCTGAAATCTTATATTAAACAAAATATAAAATGATCTAATCGGGTCTCTGATTGCCCTATCATAGAAGTTTAGCAGCGCATTTTACTCGCCATTCCACGCGCTTTAAGATGCCGCCTAGCCCAGTACGCTATCTAAATTAGGAGCGACGTAAGTTGAACAAATGTGACAGAATTACGCTGAATTCTTATATTAACCGTAATATAAAATGATCTAATCGGGTCTCTGTTTGCCTCATCCTAGAAGTTTAGTATTGCATTTTACTCGCCATTTCATGCGCTTTGAGATGCCGCTTAGCCCAATACGCTATCTGAAATAGGAGCGACGTAAATTGAACAAATGTGATAGAATTTCGCTGAATTCTTAAATTAACTATAATATCAAATGATCTAATCTGGTCACTGATTGCCCTACCCTAGAAGTTTAATAGTGCATTTTACTCGCCATTTCATGCGCTTTGAGATGCCGCTTAGACCAATACGCTATCTGAAATATGAGCGACGAAAGTTGAACAAATGTGAAAGAATTACGCCGCATTCTTATATTAACCGTAATATAAAATGATCTAATCGGGTCTCTGTTTGCCTTATCCTAGAAGTTTAATAGGGCATTTTACTCGCCATTCCACGCGCTTTAAGATGCCGCCAAGCCCAGTACGCTACCTGAAATAGGAGCGACGTAAGTTGAACAAATGTGATAGAATTACGCTGAATTCTTATATGAACCGTAATATACAATGATCCAATCGGGTCTCTGTTTGCCTTATCCTAGAAGTTTGATAGTGCATTTTACTCGCCATTTCATGCACTTTGAAATGCCGCTTAGCCCAATACGCTATCTGAAATATGAGCGACGAAAGTTGAACAAATGTGATAGAATTTCGCTGAATTATTTTATTAACCAGAATGTAAAATGATCTAATCTGGTCTCTGTTCGCCCTAGCCTAGAAGTTTAATAGTGGATTTTACTCGGCATTCCACGCGCTTTAAGATGCCGCCTATCCCAGTACGCTATCTGAAATAGGAGCAACCTAAATTGAACGAATGTGATAGAATTTTGCTGAATTCTTAAATTAACCATAATATAAAATGATCTAATCGGGTCTCTGCTTGCCCTACCCTAGAAGTTTAATAGTGCATTTTAGTCCCCATTTCATGCGCTTTGAGATGCCGCTTCGCCCAATACGCTATCTGAAATAGGAGCGGCGTAAATTAAACAAATGTGATAGAATTTCCCTGAAATCTTATATTAAACAAAATATAAAATGATCTAATCGGGTCTCTGATTGCCCTATCATAGAAGTTTAGTAGTGCATTTTACTCGCCATTTCATGCGCTTTGAGATGCCGCTTAGCCCAATACGCTATCTGAAATAGGAGCGACGTAAATTGAACAAATGTGATAGAATTTCGCTGAATTCTTAAATTAACTATAATATCAAATGATCTAATCTGGTCACTGATTGCCCTACCCTAGAAGTTTAATAGTGCATTTTCCTCGCCATTTCATGCGCTTTGAGATGCCGCTTAGCCCAATAAGCTATCTGAAATACGAGCGACGTAAATTGAACAAATGTGATAGAATTTCGCTGAATTCTTATATTAACCAAAATATAAAATGATCTAATCGGGTCTCTGATTGCCCTATCATAGAAGATTAATAGTGAATTTTACTCGCCACTCCACACGGTTTAGGATGCCGCCTAGCCCAGTACGCTATCCGAAATAGGAGCGACGTAAATTGAACAAATGTGATAGAATTTTGCTGAATTCTTAAATTAACCATAATATAAAATGATCTAATCGGGTCTCTGTTTGCCCTACCCTAGAAGTTTAATAGTGCATTTCACTCGTCATTTCATGCGCTTTGAGATGCCGCTAAGCACAATAAGCTATCTGGAATAGCAGTGACGTAAATTGAACAAATGTGATGGAATTACGCCGCATTCTTATATTTACCGTAATATAAAATGATCTAATCGGGTCTCTGTTTGCCTTATCCTAGAAGTTTAATAGGGAATTTTACTCGCCATATCATGCGCTTTGAAATGCCGCTTAGCCCAATACGCTATCTGAAATAGGAGCGACGTAAGTTGAAAAAATGTGATAGAGTTTCGCTGAATTCTTTTATTAACCATAATGTAAAATGATCTGATCGGGTCTCTGTTCGCCCTAGCCCAAAAGTTTAAGAGTGCATTTCATTCGCCATTTCATGCGCTTTGAGATGCCGCTTAGCCGAATACGCTATCTGAATTAGGAGCGACGTAAATTGAACAAATGTGATAGAAATTCCCTGAAATCTGATATTATACAAAATATAAAATGATCTAATCGGGTCTCTGATTGCCCTATCATAGAAGTTTAGTAGTGCATTTTACTCGCCATTCCATGCGCTTTAAGATGCCGCCTAGCCCAGTACGCTATCTGAAATAGGAGCGACGTAAATTGAACAAGTGTGATAGAATTTTGCTGCATTCTTAAATTAACCATAATATAAAAGATCTAATCGGGTCTCTGTTCGCCCTACCATAGAAGTCTAATAGTGCATTTCACTCGCCATTCCACGCGCTTTAAGATGCCGCCGAGCCCAATACGCTGTCTGAAATAGGAGCGACGTAAATTGAACAAATGTGATAGAATTTTGCTGAATTCTTAAATTAACCGTAATATAAAATGATCTAACCGGGTCTCTGTTTGCCCTATCCTAGAAGTTTAAGAGTGCATTTTATTCGCCATTTCATGCACTTTGAGATGCCGCTTGGCCGAATACGCTATCTGAATTAGGAGCGACGTAAATTGAACAAATGTGATACAAATTCCCTGAAATCTGATATTAAACAAAATATAAAATGATCTAATCGGGTCTCTGATTGCCCTATCATAGAAGTTTCGTAGTGCACCTTACTCGCCATTCCACGCGCTTTAAGATGCCGCCTAGCCCAGTACGCTATCTGAAATAGGAGCGACGTAAATTGAACAGATGTGATAAAATTTAGCTGACATCTTAAATTAACCATAATATAAAATGATCTAATCGGGTCT